>JAPMOR010001042.1:1443014-1555333 GCA_026543865.1 Argiope aurantia
GAAAAAAAGAAAAAAGGCGTCTATATTTGTTCTTTGGTGATAATAGCGAAGAAAATCCCACGCACATATACGCTTATGATGCAAATGGATCCAAGATGATTTTATATTTTAAGACAATAAGAATACTTCTCCGTTCGACGTTCTTAGATTCTCTGGGTGTATTTTATTTCATTCTATTTTTAAGTTATTTCATTAGAATTTGATTACTGGTAATCCTCTTCTCATTACGCTTTAATGGCCCAAAAGTAATTCTATACCAACCTTAAATTAGATTAAAGCGTCACCAATCTACCGATTCTGTTAAACTCTGGGTATTAATAGTTTAATTTTCAGGAGAAATAAATGGTAACACAGAATCTGAAGTATTTCTGTTGCGTTATTATTTATAGTAATGATTCCTTTATTTGTGTTTCGAAATATTTTGGAACAAAAACTGCAGTACTTGGAAATGTAACTCATTTACTGCAATGCGGCAAATACTGACAATAGTAGACTACATTCCCTCAAATGTCTGCTATGTCAGCAGTCAATCGAGGGAAATATTTAGTGTCCATTGCCAAGCAATTGGTTTTGACTGAATGGTTTTCATTCATAAGACTAGATCAGAAAATTATTTTAAAGTTATGCTTCTTTTATCTTTTTATGTTTTTATTGAATTTGATTTCTTTTCCACGCAGAGTTCGATCAACGAAAATGAAGAAAAAGTAATAAAAAAAAAAACCTTAATCAATATACAGCAAAAATTAAGATCGGTTCTCTTTGCCATGCAGCCATGAAAGTTCCCTGCGCACACAACTGATTGATTTGAAAGCCTAAATCAACTCTTTCTCCCTTTTGAATGTACAGATCTGTAGAAAGGCTTGACACAACTTGAAGTATCATCAACGAATTATTATTATTTTTCCCCCATTACTCAAAGTTGAACTTTGTTATCTTTTAATTCTTCCTTGTTTCTTGAGTTTCAGTTTCGATTCGTGTTGCCTCTACAAAAACATTAATTTATGAAACATAAAGGATTTTTTTTAAATTATTTTGTTAGAAGTTACTCTTCAGAAAAAAGTTGCTAGAGTAATTTTCTAAAATGTTATTCAGATAAAACAATTTTTATGAGATATAAATTTTTATTTATTATTACTTGTAAAATCAGTTAATATTTCTGATCAGTTATTGCACATTTTATTCATTTTTAGACGAGCATTATCGAGTGAAGATGCAAGTGTGCTGGGGAGAGGGGCATCTTCGATAATTTTATCTGCTAAATAATTTCTTCATCATTCACATAATTTTCTATTATCAAGACTACAAGGAATTTATATTATGTATTGCTTATTTAATCTATACTTATAATAAAGCTCAATGTGTGTGTTTGAGTGTGTGTGTTGGCGCTCTACAGGCCAGACCATTCAACCAACAGCTACCGAATTTGGCACGTGTATACCTTGAAGGCCGGGAATGTGCACCTGGAGGTTATTTTTTCGAAATTTTAATTAGAATTTTATTTATTTAAAAATTAAGCAAAATTTAGACATTTTTCTGCTATAACTTCCGAATATATTACGGCACAAAAAAGATTTTTACATGAAGTTAAAGTTCAAAAATTTATCTTTTAAATGATACCAATGTTTTAACCTTAACATTAAATTTCTATTTTTAATGAATTTTTAAATAAATATTTTAACAATTTTTTTCGTACAAATAAAAATAAAATTTAAGCTGCACGAGCACGTTTCGCATTCATGGGAAAAAATTAGCTTTTTTCAAAGTGTTGCCATCACATTTTTTAAAGCTCCAATTAAAAATAAATTAAATCTTTTTGGAAATGAAATCTACAAAAAATATAATTTTCGGCACGTGCCGGTAGGAAATGAAACAAATATGAAATATTTTTTTCTAAAAAATAAATTAAAGAAAAATTATTTTATAATCTTTTACACTCTCTATATTATTAATCCAATAAATCAGTTTTATTTTAAGGCAAGTTTTGTTTAATATGAACAGGACATCCATTCAAATCAGGGCCACACAGCTAATTTGTAAACCTTTAGTAAGACACAGATCTGCTAAAATGGTCTAAATGAAATATGATTATATTTTATGTAACTTGATTCAATAAATGCTCTAATAAATAACGGATTTTTGGTTTTACATAAAGCTTCTGCTGTGGAAATCACGAATAACAAAATGTTCTTGAAACACTGATATTTTAAATAAAAAGAGTTAATTTCCAATCAACTAAATCAATCACTTAAACTGACTGATTTATGAAAATTTGAATATCACTATTCAATAAAAAAAAGGATAATTTTAGATTTTCCACCAATCGTTTCAAAGAAAATACGCCAATCAGCGCGTAGGTTTCTCAAGATTAATTGGCCTAAGATTATGAAAATGTTGAGTTTTTCTAAATTTTTAACATTTAAAACTTCATAAACAAGTCTTAGTTGATCGTGGAAAATAGAAACATTCATTCATTTATTTAAAATTTGGTGTGTCCAGAATATTTCTCAGAATATGATACCTTACTGAATTAAATTTAGACTTCATAATTTTTGAAATATATTTATAGGCCGGAACAAAATATTATTAATGATTTCATTTCAATCCTTTTGAAAGCAAAACTAAAAACTGAATTTTATGCTGAATCTGAGAAATTTTTTTGAATTATTGTTTGAGATATTACATAAATTATGAAAAAAATTTTTGTAGTTCACAATAAGACTTATATACCGAGCGATTCTGTTTGCAATATTCATATTCAATAATAATAGTAATAAATAAATAGCAATAAAGATGATAAATAAAATAAAACGCTTGGTTTTATTAAAAAATATCTTTATATTAATTGCAATTTCATCATTTCCACTTTAAATTAAAGTTGAAGTTTTACCGGAAATGACAACAAATTAGCAAAATATATGTAGTAAATTGAACGAAACGATCTAAACAACAGTATAAGTTTGGTATGACTGTCAAAATTTGGAGATTAAAAATGTTTTGTTTAAAAATCTATTAAGAGACCAGTTACTTAAAATATTTAATTGAAAATTGTAGCGAGCGGTAATACTGGCGAACCGGGTGGTCGCCAAATGCGGCTAGTATTCAATAAAATTCAATTTGAAATTCAACGAACTTCGTATATGTATTTCTAATTTTGAAAAATTAGGGTTACATATGGGTAAAATGACTTTTTCTAAAGTGCAATCTTTTTTTTTTTTTCCTCTTTTTTTAGTGATTTTCTTTTCTTTTTTTTTTGCAGAACTGCCAATTCTGTGCTGAAGTTCTGCGATTCTTAGAAAATGTAACTTGCAAAGTACATTGATCGCAATAAAATCAATATCACTAACCGTGCTGTTTAAAATTACAGCACATACATACAATTTCATATTTTGGAAAAATAAAACATTTTAAAATTGTCGTACATGTTATTTGAAAATTATGCATTTCTTAGAAGAATGGCAATATCGGGGAACGTGGCTTACGAAAGTGACTGCATATACGGCGAAGCTTCTTAACATTATGTATTGACATACATGAACATTACTTGGCAAATGATATTTTATTGAATTCTACAGGCATTCATCGGCTTCCTTTCGCTATTTCTTATTCTGTATGTCATCATCTTGTTTCTTCTTCACCTCGTCGTTAATGCCCTTCTTCTATTTTAATATATGTTTGATGATTTTCTGACGTTTCCTAGAAACAATGTAAAAAGGCTTATCCTTACTACATCCAATCAAGCATGCACTTCTTGTTATTAAATTATTTATTCAGACGTTCCATTATTTTGATAACAATATTTTGCTATATTATCTCATTATTTCGATCAGTGATTGCTTTTTTTTTTTTAAAGATCTGGTGACTTTATTTTTGCCTGTGAGGTGATAAAAATTCGTTGACCAACTCGGTATTAGAAATTTAAAAATCCGAATTGCAAAATCTCTTTGTTATATTTAATGGTCTTTGTGGCGCTGTTTTATGGATTATCATTCCGAATGTATTAATACCTCCATTTTTAGTAAACCATAGTTATTTGCAGAATTATTTTAAACTAATGTAGGAGCTCTTTTTGCTTATTTTTGTCACACGAAAAGACATTTTCATTTGGTTATTTTGAACCAAAAAAATTGTCGCTCATTTTTAATTTCCCCTTCCCCACTTTAAAAAAAATATTAGAATCAGAATTGTTGTTGAACATTGAAATTGATATTCTGAGGAAAATTACGTTGCATCATAACGCTCAGGTAAATAGTCTTGAATATGCCTCTGTGTTTTTAAAGCTGACATAGATTTAACTTCAGGACTTAGGCGATCGAGATGCTATTTATGAAACTGCGTTAAAAAAAAAAGGTTGTTTTCAAGATGGATTTTCTGGATGATTTTAACATTTATTGCATCTGCCATTGATTATTACATTTTTTTTTTTTTTTTACCTTCGGCTTGAATTGCTCGGACAGTTGTTTAAATCTGAATCCCACGGTTGATCTTCTATTGTTCTTTTATGTTTGCTGATTTCAGTCATGTTTTTGATATGCGCGCATTAATGTGTTGCGATTTGTCTGTGTCCGATTCTGGCATCGTGGTTGTATTCTTTACTTGGTTCGTAATTTATTCTGTTGTTATACGATAACCGATTGTGCAGCTTTAGAATGGGATGGTAATCTAATGAATAAAGTTTCATAGCTAAATTCTTTAAAATCGTTATTCTGTTTTGGACATTTTATGTAACTGATTTTATGTTTGTGTAAGGATGAAATTTTGTAATCGGTTTTTCACGTGCTTGTTCATGCGCTAGAGTTTAGAAAGTTAATGCATTTGACTGCTAAATAATAGTATGCCATGTATATATTCAGAACTTAATTATTAATTAATCGGTTAATTTTAAGTTCATGCGAGAGATGTCACCTGGTATTCGAGGAAGAAATTGAATTCGAATATTTTAATTATATAGCAAGATGTTTATAATTTTAAATTATCGATAAAAGGAAACAGTAAAAATATTAAAATAAAGTTTACCAGAAAAGTATGCTTTAAAGACAGTTCTTTATTAAATTTTATTATTTATAGTCAAATGATGCAAACTGTAGGGATTTAATTTCAATTTTATTTAAACCCCGTCCTCCATTTCATGTTGATCAATATGCATCGTTATTGAAACTTGCCTAACAATGATGGAATAACTAACCTTATTTCCTGATTAAAATTGGGAAATTAAACAAATATAAGCTGCTTCAAAGTTGTTTCGAAATTCCAGAATTCTGTTGTTTTCTTCTTTTTTTTCCCTTTTTATTTTCAAATTGCGACAATGTGTAATTTAATTTTTTTATTTCATGCCCACGATAATATTTATAGGATCAATGATCGTAACACTACGTCGCTTCTTGGAATTCTTTCTAAGAATAGAATGCTCTAGAGAAAAATGCTTTTCTTAATGAATTTTAATTGTTTTTAGCTTTCTGATGCAATTGAATTTTATTATGCAGTTTGCCATAATATTCATCGGTATCCAACCAATTACCAAAATATAATTTTTATAAAAATAGTTTACAAATAGTCTAAACCTGTTTAAAATAATATCATTCTCTGACCCTATTATTTATAAACTTGGACTAGTTCTTTTGATGCTTTGGGAATCTGCTCATCAGACTGAAGCCAATTTTCTTGCATTTTGTTGGTCAGCTTGACTGGTTTTCAGTCGTTCTGCTAACATGAACTCAGCATCCTACCAACCGGACGCAGCAGAGATTCTCACGTTCCTCTGTTCGAGACAAGGTTTTTATTATTTGGCGATTTATCGCTCAGCGGATTGCACTCGTTTAAATGTCCATGGTAAGAATTTCCCTAAGGGAAAAAATGCCTGACAGAAAAAAAGAAATGCGTTTTATGTTAGTTAATATTAAGAAGAATAAATTTGAAAGTGCTCTCGAATTTCGGAAGAGTTGTAGGGGGTATTCCAAGTAGAGAATATATATACATTTTTGTTGACTAATAAATTGGAGGATTTTTTAGGAATTAATTTATAATAGGTTCTCTTATACGTAATTTTTTTAAAGAAATAAATGTCAAATCAATCGAAAAAAAATACGTTTGGTGATCAATATTTAAATCAAGCAAAGAAAATATATATTAAAGAAAAAATATACGCTAGTCGTTTTGTAGTATCTCGCACTGAGGCATTTAATTACCTGCCATTTTCTTTTTAGAAATACATTTCAACGCCTTAATATTTTCATATTACATTTTTATTTTCATTGGTGATCATTTTTGTATTAAGAAATCGAATGAATATCGATTGTCACTTCAGCATTTTCTATTTTTTTTCTGAAGTTCAGTTTTGAAATTTTGATTAATACTGGATTAAATATTTCACTCGAGATATGATCCAATAATTTTTATTATTTTTATATTTTTGGCAATCGTGTTTCTATTGGCTTTATTTTGGGAAATTTTTAAAAATCCGCCTTTGTTTTTTAATAAAATTATGTTTTCATTGGCGGAAAAAAAATTGCGTAGCATCATTCTTTCATTAATTAATTATCTTTCACTTTGCTTAATTTTTCCATCTTAATCAGTGGGCATAAAAAAGTTCTAAACAAAGGCAACTTCAGAGAATAACGGAAACCAATTATTGGACCTGTTTTAAATTCCACAGCAAACAGACGTCTGCCAGAAACTTTCATTGTTGCCATCTGTCCCAGAGTACAAGGGTTTGATTGATACCTTGTGGTTTATGCATAAGTAAATTCACGACGCATATTTTCAATGCAAATGCCGAAAGCAAGCGAAAGCGGGTTTCCATTTCATGCTCAAGGGCATTGTTGGCGACGAAACCTGTAGTTGGAGCAACCCTTTGCCGCCATCGCACGCCCGCCGCCTTTCACTTTCCTTCCTGAGAAATTTTCTCGCGGATCTCTATTCGCCCTGATCCTTTAACTTCAATCAAATTTTTCTCATTACAACTCCTCGCTTTAATTCTAATAGTCTGCTTTCTCCTTTCCGTTAACAGTTCTGTTCTAGGCGCTTTCTATTTAGGATAGTTCTCGTGTTCGATTACATACTGAAGTTCGGTGCAAGCATCTGTTGAGTGTGATTTCATCCTGTGTGACGTTTCGCCGCCTTCTCTTTTTTTGTTTCGTTGAATTTTTTTTCTTTCTCATCGAGTTCTGATTTGAAGGGGGAAAAAAATAATAAAAGGCGCACTGATTGTTGTTTACTGTGCCACTAGGAATTACTTTGATTAAGAATTAACTTCATCATATAACTACCAATGGTGAGTATCATATTTTATCTTAATTTTGCTGCTGTTGTTCATCCTGGGTGTGTTAAAAACAACTGCTGTCATTTGAGTGGTGAATACTCAAAGACATGGGCATGAAATCCTTAACGATTTATTATTAGCAAATTATGTATTGACACAGTTTGCTATTGTTATTTAATGCCTCATATTTCAGTCTGTTTTCAACTTGTAAAAATAAGAATTTCTTTTGTAAGTGTTAATTCCCCCCTCTTCCATAAGCTCTCGAGAATATTTTCTAAATGTTTATTCATCTTATTCTGTGATAGCATATATTACTAGCCAGATTGTTTTATTGGAAATATTCTTTTCTTTTCTGAGATTGTTCTGAACTGTCAAAAATTTGATTTTTACAAAATAAGTGGTTGAATTTTATTATCTGTCATTCTTACCATTGTAAATGAAAATGCGGCTTATTTGTATTCCCCTATTCTTTTTTTGTTCTGAGTTAATATTAGATGTCGCGAGGCTCCATGTCGTCTAGCGCCCTCTTTCAATCCGCCTACATTGCCGGTGCAATAGATAACTCGAGAATTGCGTGGTTATGTCTGCCCTGTTGCGATTGTTTGGATTGGGCTGAACAAAAACTGAGGGGATCAAAATCGCTGAATGAGACGAATTTATTGTTAAAATTTTTACATGTGCATTACTGACATTTGTGCATTTAGATCTTATTGCGTCATTTTTATATGCGTGCATGCTCCTATTTTTGTAATATTAATGTGAAAATGTAAAAATTTTCTATAAAGTTATGGGATTCTTCTATATTCCGTTATGTGAAAATCTTATATAAAGATTATTTACAAACTATTCATTTAACGGTCTATAAAATGATAATAATAAATCAAATCTTTTTAATTTATGAGTGAGTATAGTTTTTATTAATTATTTAGACGCAAATAAAAAGTAAATCATTTCTGTCAACAAAATACATTTTTTTTTCTGTTTAAAATTTAACTTCGAAGAAAAATGGCCGAAATTTTTTTAAAAAATTTAAATTTTCAACGCAAATTCTGTTGTTATATGTGCAAAAAATTAGGATCCTTATGTTTCTCAAAAATATATTTCTGAAATGTAAGGAAGTTTGTCATATGTGACAATGAGCAAGCCATTCGTGACGTAGTTAACTCAAAGATGTACCGTTTAAATCTTTTTCTAGAACTCCAAAACCAGAATAGACTCGTGGAACAACGTAGCTTACGGAAACAAATCGGTGTCTGTACAGGTTGAAAGTTATTCTTTGTTTTTTATTTCTTATAATATATTGTCACCAGGCTTCGTTTAACAATTGCATCCGTTTCAAGGAGTTGCACAGTTTAAGACGTTGTCATCTTTCAAATTAGTAAAAAATGGTAATGAGCTTTCAGTTGAGTGGGCAGCTTCAGCATCCATTGTTTACCGAGCCATTCCTTATCGCTCCACGATTTCATTCATTTATGGAGCTATCCTTTCACTTGACAGACGGGTTTTCGCAGTTTTGATGCCTCCGGGCTAAAAATCCTTCCCTTCGTGCTTTGAGACTGGAACAGCTTTCGGCCAGCGGTGGTATGTGTAGGTAATGGTAGATTCATCAAAAAATATTTCTGAGTGAATGCGATGCCGCCTCTTGCTTTTTGAGAAGTTGCTTCGGTTTGTGCTCCATGAATCGTGGCATTCCTAAGTGCAATTTAGCTATGATGGTTAGAAAACCCGTCTGGATGCTTAGGGGAAGATTTTTTTAAGGCGTTGCTGCTAAAGTTTTAAGAAGGGGCTGGGGCTAATTTAAAAAAGTGCCTTTTTACATTTCAGAAGGATTTAAAATAAATCATTCTGATGCATGGGGACTTTCCCCGATGTCTTCGAGTAAAATGTAAAATTCTATTTCACTTATTCCGCATCTAATGCATCTTTTAATGGCTCCCATGAATATTATTTAAATAATGGAATGCTGTAATTCTGTTCCGTTCTCTGTTTATGTGAAATTAAGATCTAGCATTAGTGATTATCAAAGGTATCTTGATGCTTGTGAGTAATTTTGAATATAGGGATGCTGAACAATTTCACATTCTTCTGTAGAAGTGTAACTATATATATATTTTATGAATTGAGTAATCTAAAACGAATCTATGTTTATATAATATAATAAGGCTGATGTCTGCTGTTTCATGCCTGGAGTGTAAATATCTTCATAGGTAACTGCAAAATAGCCTCCCTCCTGCCAACCTGTAGATCATGGTACATACTCAGAATTATATATATAAAAAAACTATTTCCACACGAATGTGACACCTCTTTAGTTGTCTATTTTTTGTGAATCGATTTAATCTTGATACATGATCAGGCAGTTAGTAAAGGTGTCTTTGCTTTGCAATTTCATTACAAAATTGAATTAGTTTCTTTATATCGAAGAAAAGAACTTAAGCGCATGTTTAATTCATATGTTGATAACGTTTGACAGTTGATCGTGTTTTGAATTCATTAGCAGATTTTTTAAAAAAATGTAGATTTTAAGGGAAATTTAGTTGAAATTTTAATTTTTTTCCAATTTAGTTTTAAAAAAAATTAAATCTATGTCCTTTGCGCAAATTGATGACTCATTAGTATGAAATATTCCATGTCCATCAATATCAAACGTTATTGGAAATTAAGATTTTTTTTCTCATTATGATTGTGATTGTAGTAATGCATTCCCTCTCTAATAGGATTATAGGAGTATTTTTTAATCTGTTTTTTTTTTTTTTGTTTACTGTGAATTTGTTTATAATGTCAACAGCTGCATAGTTAATTTCATTCAAATATATTAAGTGCATAGAAGTTAAAGTAACACACACAAAAAAAAAAAATTGTGTTGCATCCATTTCTTTGGTTGGCCCTTTAATTTACTGAGAATAAAAATTTTCTTGCTGATAAATATTAAGAAGGAGGGGGGGGGGGTTGATACGATTTTATATCAAATATAATTCAAGATATCATTCTGACATTTTTTTATGTTTTAAATATTTTATATAAAAGTTTTTTTCTGAGTATCAGAATTTCTTAATTCTTTTTTCTTAAAAAATGATTATTTTATTTACCCTGTCTTTATCGGTATAAGCCTTTATTACTTATTCCTATTTAAATAATTTGGTAACTTAAAAGCGATACAAATCTGACATAAAAATATACTGTTCTTATAGTTTTGCTATTGGTCCAAATCCGGTTTATCTTTACTGCTATAAATCGACATGATTTTGTAGTTGTTTTTTGTTGAGATAAATCGCATTTCATTCAGAAAGCCAAAAATATTCAATTGCAATTAACTGCTGCGCAAGTCGCAACTTTTTAGGTATAAACGTGGCACCTCCTTTTCCCTCGCTTCTTGTTGAACGCGAAAAAATATCATTTTGTACCACCTTTTTACTCCATGTTCTTGTTTTATGACCAAATTAGTTTTACGTGACACTTTTTTTTTTTTTCTTCTCGAATGCAGTATTAATTGATCGAAACGGTCTAAGTGGAAATGAAAAACTTAATAAATATTGGCTGTTATGTAACTATTATTGTGTGGTATATAAAATTAATAACCAGTTTTTGAAAAATGAAAACGCATTGTGAGCGAAATTTATTAACTAGTGAATTAAATCGGCGAATGTATTAGCACAGCTTTTTATTCATTTCGTATATTAATGTGTATCAATACGACATTGGCATTTGTGCTTTTACAATCTAAAATGAATTCGATTTTCATTAGTGCACATTGAATATTGATTTTATTGTGAAAAGAAGTCATGTTAGAAATTGAAACTATGATTAATATATTCAGATTTATAAAATTTTTCTCGCATGTATTGCAACTTTACTATTGATTTAGTGATCTTTATTCCGACATAGAAATGTGCTTGTCCCTCTAAAAGTATAGGACTAGTTAAGAATATTTGAAAAGCATAAAAAGAAATAGGAATTTGTTAAAAATGCACTTACTACTTGTTTTACGAACTAAGAGATCTGTATCTGGTTATTATCATATCTTATTTTTCTGCAACATAATCGTGAATGATTTTTAAAATTCGAGCTGACTGATTAATATTATAATTGGGTTCATTGATTATATTTTTAAAAGGTATTCCAGTCGTTGATTGGTCTGTAGTTAATACTAGTAATAGTTTGCACTGTCTTCAGTTTCTCCCTTTATCTTTTTGTCTTACAAATTCCAGAACACTAGTTCGTGAATAACAAATCCTTTGTTTATAACAGCTTTTTGTTATTTATATTTTATGAAATAAACGTGTATTAAAAAGCTGAAATATGTTCTTTAATTCTGGATTCTGGATTCCCCCCCCCCCTTTCCTCCTTAAAAATAATAACAATGTCTGGAAAGATTGGCTCTTTACCTAAATGTTTCGCATTGCTTAATCTATCAGTATTTCAGTTCAAAAATGAGCTTAGATAGAAACTAATAACATGCGTTTAAAGAGGGATAATATTTCTACTAGTGGTTCCCCTCAATCTTGTCAAAGAGAAAATTTAACATTAATGTGCTTCTTAATTGAATTTTAAAAAATAATCATAGAGTAACTATTAAAAAGAAAATAGAATAAAATGGACAAAACTGAATATTATACTGAAATAGATACGTGTAAAAGACACAAAATTTAATCACGAATCAGGTGCTCAGGTGTCTTACAAATTTCAACATGCTTAATTATCAGAATTTTCATTTGCTTAGCGAAATATAGCATTATTCATTTGAAGATCATTTTTTTTTTAAATTTTAAAAGCAAATTTAAGTTTTGCAGTACATGTCTATTGCGCCTCATTGCATTCATCTATGCAATTCTTTAAATTGTTTACTCTTAATTTGCCACACAGTTACTTCGTGGGATCGTTAACTACTTGAAAGACGACTCACTTTCAGACTATTAGACAAATGACGTTTTGTTTGTGCACCCCACGCCATCTTCTACTCCCTTGAGTTAAAAAATGCAAAACAAAAACCGCAATATATTTAAAACATGGTTTACAGATCGGAAATAGCTATCGTAACCTCCTGCTCTTTTCGGGCTGTTGTAGGATGTGGCGAAACGTGCAGTGTAGCGGTGTTCTTTTTCTTAAACCTAATAACTATCTGAAATTCTGCTAAGTGAGATTCCATTGATGTATGAAATAATTTAATTGATGATCCCATTTGTTTGAAATGGAACTCTATATAATTAATTATCTGGTGCACTAATACTTCTATACGTTTCTATGATACCAATTAACACAACTCCTTAAACAATCGTTAACTAAGAACAATTCTTTCTCTATTTTTTTTCCCCTATGAATTTTTCTTTTAACTTCCGTTTATTCGGATATTGCCATACTAATCAATTTTCTGAGAACCATGAGAATTCCTGATGGGTTAAATCTCTTATCATTAAAATGTTTTATTATGATAGATGAAAATTGAAAGATTATTAATAACTCTAATTTCCAAATATTTGTTTTTTTTACCCCTTCCTTTTGCAGCATATCCGAATATGTTTCCTCCGCAAATAAGCACGCACAAGTTATCTTTTTTTTAAATTTGTTTTTTGAAAATAATTAATAATTATTAGCTGGTGACAGTTTGTCTACGAATAATCGAAAATTTACTATGCTAAATTAATTAAAATGACAAAAAAAATCTTAAGAAAAACGTTGTCAAATTTTAGAAAAAGTAGACACCAGAAAATGATTTAGCACATTCTCTTCCATTATTTTTAAATGAAATATAAAAACTAAATTGCCAATTCTGAAATTGAACTTAGGAAATTCGGTATCCCCCTCCCCCCTTCCCCATGAAAACTCGATAATGTAAGACGATAATCCGCTCCTCCTTTTCTTTGCATGCTAACATTACTTAGAAAAAGTTATTAGAAGTAAAAATTCCTTACGTGTTAATTTTTTTTATGTTTTCAGACCCCTCTTCCCCTTTTTTCAAAAAAAAAAAAAAAAAACACGCATTTATGATTTATGCACTGAAATTGATTTATATCATGTCTTGATAAATCTTCGCTCATTATGCCATTTTTCATTGAGCTGGTCGATAACATAATTTTCAAAAATCCTGCAGCTTATTTTAATGGTACGGTGTATAGAAAATATTTGGAAAGATTTTTTCTCTCTTTCTCCTCTTAATGAATTGGTGTAAATGCTCTTTATAGTTGTCTAATTCATAATCATTTAGTTTGATATTTGATGTTGAAATGAGTAGCCTCTTAAGCATTAATAGACTGTGCTGATACTGCAGAAAACTGGACATGCTTTAGTTTTATGTTCCTAGAATGTTCTTTGTCAGCTTCCCCCCCCCCCTTTATTTTTATTCTACGCAGTCATTATTGCTGATTTAAAGGGACAGTTTTATGTGAAGGATCGCCAAGTTATTTTCATTTCGTTTATTGCAGCGTGGAACAGATGAACTCCTCTCTCAAAGCGGCGGTGCTGTAAGTAACGGGAATGCCATGAGTCCCGACGCTAATGATAATGAAAATAACAATGACGCTAAAAAGGTGAGTTTCTGGTCATGAACTTCAAGTGTTTTTTTCTTATTAGATAGCTATTGTTTTTCCGACTGATTGTCCTTGCTATTCGTTTGTTTTCTTCTCTAGGTGAAATTGGAGAAAACCCAAACTGGAAAACCGTCGCGTGTTGTTCATATCAGAAACGTCGCCACCGATGCGACAGAGACGGAGATAATTCATTTAGGAATATCGTTTGGACGAGTGACCAATGTATTGCTTCTCAAGGGAAAAAATCAGGCGAGTTTTGTTTTAGTTTTTTTTAGTTAATATTCTATTATTTTTTTAAATTTGTATTTTGTTTATTTTGAGTAATACTTGTATAATATTATCTACTACAGTCGGGCATTTGACCGGAGTGCAATTTATTGCTTATGTATTGGCTATAAGGTTATCGGATCAAAAATTATGATATAATGCATATTCAACGTATTATATTCAGTTAGTTGCACATTGATTTGTCTGGCATAAATCCTGTATAAGCAAACGACAGAGGAAAATATCTCGAGACAATATTTTTTACTCTAGTTAGCAGTGGAACTTGCCGCCGATTTTCGAAAATCCCATGAACAATCAAAAGAAAGAATAAATACAAAACTATCGATGTCTAAATCTGTCACAGGTTGTATCAACATAGGACATGTCAAATGGGATATTATAACGAAAATAAAACCATCTAAATTTGTTCTAAGTGTGAAAAATGTTTGTCGAAAATATACAATGGAAACATCCTGTATATCTAAAAAATGCGATAAGAAAATTCTCATTCTTTGTATTTGTAATACGTGGAAATTGAATACAATTTTGTTTAATTATAATGAAGTTAATTTTTTTTTTTTACTTCCTTTCTAACTTTCATATTTCATACATTCAAGCAGGAAATATAACGTCCGGTCATTTGACTGGTTATGGTAAATATAGGTATGTATTAAGTGTTTAGAGTTGAAAGAAAAAAAAGGGAGTTGGGTATTGAATGATATTTCTTGCTGTTGTCTCTCTTTGCAAGAGTGGAATACTGACTTGTACCCTTTTCTCCTTTCATCTTCAAAATTTTCTTTAAGAATTTGAATATTATTCCAATAACCAGTTTCTTAAAAACTTCGGCTCATTATTCAAATTTGTTTTAAGCGAACATTAAGTATCTACTTTTTATGTTGAATATAAGCACGCCATCGCTCTTAAGAATTTCATATCTACTTGAAGAGAATTGAATGTATACAGCAGTCCAAAAAAGAATCATTTTTTCGTGTTCACGATGGAATTATGTTCCAAATTTTGAGTTTTGGATTCACTTCTGTGACAACTAACCATATTAATTTTCAAAGACTTGGTACTCTGACGGCTTTGGAATATTAATTAGTTTGGGTAGGAAACTTTCAGAACAGCATTGCATTCCTGATGAAGTTGAAAGAAGTGAGTAAAAATTAATTTTCATGCTGACCACGGCGGAAACCTTTAGGGATTCGATTATAAACAGAACCGCAAAATTTATCAATCTTCACAGCGCTATGGATTCCTTTTCTCATTTAATATACTAATTCATGCAGTTAACGATTGCTTAATCGAGAATCCAATCTTTCTATAGCAAGACCGAAAGATTTTAAATATAATGTAGAGGAATTGATTATTGCGATGTTTTGAATAATCTAATACATTTGCAATATTTCATTTTGTACATTAGTACGATAAGCTTTAAAATTAGTTGTGTAAAGTTATAGATCATCATACTTCAAAATAGTATGTTCAAATCGTTACTTTATTGTTTCATAACTGTTTGATAGCCTAGAACTATTAATAGTATTGAGTGAATAATTTTACCTGTTTCAGACAGTGCTTCTGATTCAGATTGTGGTCAGATGTAAGAACTGCATTGTATTTCTGATGAAGTCATTGGTCTTCTGTCGCTCATTCCATTAGTCTTCTGTTACTCGACTACCGATAGTGATGGAACTGATTTAGTATTCTTATTCAGGCACTCTTCCACGCAGTTCATAAATTATATCATAAACAATCACAATTAAAAGCTATGCAGTCTTGACATTTTCAACATTAAATATCTTGTGTCACGATGAGTAACGCAGCCTGAACGATTTGTTTTGGCAAATTTTAGGCATCTTTCCAATATTGCGTTTATACGGGATGCATGTTACCTGTACGCTGGTATTATTATGCAAGTTCTTTTGAGTTTCCATTAGAAGAAGGATTGTTTTTGAAAATTAGTGTCAGAAATATTTTTTCTGCAAAATAAAAAATAAAATAAATAAATAAAAGAAAAGAAATAAATAAAAGAAATTCATTAATTAAAAGGAATTTGAAATAGCCTGTTCATTTTCACATTTAAAGAGCCGTATTTTGTTAAACATCATACGATGGATTCTGCATAAACTGTGATTATGTAGAATCAGCCCGGTTGCGCGATTGCCCATATAGGCCCTGTATTTTCCTCAGAAATTCATTCCTTGCTGTCCTGTTCTTGGCTAAGCTCTTCCAATTTGTCACTTTTAATAATCTTCAAGTCTTTTTCCAAGTCCACCTATTTTGGTCTTCCTATTCTTAGGGTATTAGATGGTTTAGTGACTTGATTGTCGCCCAATCTTAAGAAGTGTCCTGTGCATTCAATTCTCTTTATTGTTATAAGTTTTATACTATCTGGCTCTTTAAAAATTCTTATTTGGCTCTTTGTAAATTCCGTGTTGATTCTTTCTCAGTAATTATCACATTTAATTCGACCAAATATTCTTCTTAAAATTCCTCTTTCAAATACATATGAGGCTGGATGTTTCGACTTTAAAATGTTCTTTTTTTCTACATGTGAATGCTATTGAATTAAGTTGTTTGCTTTATTCATTTTGAAAGTTCCTAGAGATATATTACTTAATCGATTTCTTTATAAAATACTTCCATCTTGTTAATGTTATTCATGTGTCAAAAAATAAATTCGTCGATGAAACGCTATTGAAATCGAGTGTCGGAAGTACGTTGTCTATTTTGTTATGATAGAAATAAGACATACCCCCCCCCCCGGCTTTGTCAGTTAATGAAAATTTGTAGGTAAGGGACTGATTTTCATTTTTTGAACCATTCTATGGCTTCATTTTGTTTTGACAATAAAAGGAAGGGTTCCTAATATTGACATGTGCATATCCTTGATTTAGCTGTGGTAATGTATGAAATGCCTGTTTCAAGCATAATATAAAACCTGCAATTTTTTTTTTATTGACATAGAAAATATAACCAGAGTGCTATCTGGTTTTAATAAAAATATGAAAAGTGCTCAAAAATATTTGTTGCTTTGTTTGTATTTTCATTGAAGGTCGATTTATCATTTGTGGGAATGCACTCATATTTTTTAGTTTTTATTTGTCAGTTGAATTTCATCCCCGGATGTTTTTACATTCTTTAGCTTTATGAATTTTTTTCAAACTCGTCCAGTTTCTGAAACAATGAGAGGAGAGGAAAAGGGAACAATGAATGTTTATATTGCTTATCATATTTTTTATAAAGGAAAATTTTTATCTTGTAATTAATTTTTGTACAAAAAGTGTTTCACTGTACAAATCTAAAATATCAAAAATTGTTACAATAAAAGGTTGAATCTATTATCCATGTGTATTTAGTAATCTTAAACTTATTAATTTCCTTTTATTGGCGATTATTGCGTTCAGTGATTTAAAATAGAAAATGTTCCTAGGGGAACGGAAGGTTTAACAAATGATTGACTTAAGAATATGAAATTAGAATGTAAATATTTTATTAATCTTTAAAAACTTGTGAGCTAAGTATATTAATTTTAAAAAAGTAAAAAATTTAAATTTTAAAATAATATTTATCACCTTATTATTATTATTATTATTATTGTATAAGAATTTACAATGAACAAGACTTGAATATTATTTTGTAATTCTAATTGTTAGAGTAGTTTTTATTGAATAATATGTATTGAATTTCGATTAGAATTTTGCATTTTTCTTAAATAAAATTACTGTTCAAGAGAAGTCAAAACCTAAAAAGCATATCCATAATTATTTTTAATGTTTTATGGGAATTTTTATTATTAATTATATAAAATTTCCACAAAAATTATGATGCCTAGGACATTTCAAAGTCATTCAATTTCAAAAAGACACTTGAGGAAAGACAATTTAAATATGTTTAGTCTTCTGAACAAATTATTTTATTCATTTAATAATGTATATCTGACTTTTATTATGCTTACTGGTGAACAGCTGTGGATTGTGTGTAAAATCCTAAGTAATAAGAGAGAAAGAAAAATCAAGTATTGGAAATTAGCAAAATGAAAGCAATAAGTTATTTAATGAAAACTTGATAGCGTCATTCCGTAGAAACCTTTTTTATTTTAAACTTATGTGTCGCTTTTTTTATAAACTGAAAATTTTGTTTTTTATTGATCCAGTAAGATTGGCTTTAGCAGATACAAAATTTTTATTTCTATATATGACATGCCAAGAAATTATTTCAGATTGATAGGACTTCAAATGAAATTTAGCGGAGATTTTTTTTCAAAATTATTAATTTTTTAAATAAGTATTTTATTTGGCTCTGTATATTAAATATATTTGCTAGGGAAAAAAAAAAGGCGTCTACAAATCATCTGATGAAAGAAAAAAGTACTTGCTGTGAAATCTTAAGCGGAATGCCTGAAAGTATATCATATCGCACTTCTCATTTATCCGAAATAATTTTTGAGGCTAGAAAATAGTTTTTCTTTTTTGATCATGTGATCTTCATTTCCATTCTACCCGGGAGCTAGAGGAAATTGGCCGCAATTAAATTGTTGCTCTTCTGTCTGGCTTTGTGCTTTCATCCGTAATTGCTTTCTCTGGCAGTTCAGACAGCTGGACTCCTTACATCATAACGTGTTGCAGTTAATTTATCTAGATGAACATTAATCTGTCAGGGAGCGTATATTTAATTACTTCAATTAAAACTAAAAACTACAAAATAATGCTTAAAGTTAATACGTGCATCTCTTCCCCAATCTTCGTACCCCCTTTCTTCTAAAAAATAAATTAATGAATAGATATTTGAAGGCTACACTTTTCATTTCATTCTAAAATGCAATTCTAAATGCTCAGCTGGCAAAACCTTAAAACTCACTTTCAAAATTTATATAATACATAACTTGACGTGATCAGATGTACTACCAATGTTAAATACACTTCATTATCTGTTGAACATTAGCAGACGAGACTTCTAGAAATTGAAACTTAATTTTGGAGGAAAAATGACTTCAAATAATGTGTCATTTGAGCGTAGAATTAACCCTTTTAACTATTTCTCTCTCTTTTTCATAATCTTAATTAAAGCAATATTTTCCGTTTAGGAATGTGCTATCTCATCGATTTAAGAATCCTTTGAATCTTGGAAGTATTTGTGGATTAAGCGTAATTTTTATGTCGAATTGTCGAATTGAAATGGTGAGGTTGAAATATTCATTTTCGTTATAACTTTCTTAATATTGAAGATAGAAAAATAAATCCAATTAGCCAAATTAAGACGATTTTTGTATTTAAAGTTTTTTTATAGCAGCAATACCTTTTAAGTTAGGGGCTAAAATGCGATTTTCAAGTCCTAATTTTGACTGTTTCTGAATCAACTATTTATATTGACAGATAATAATTTAGATGTAAATGTTTCTTCCTTTACCTTCTTGCTTGCGGAGAGGTATGTTTTTAAATGGAATGTTGATATAATTATAAAATTTAGAGTCAAAAGTGAGGGCTCAAATTACCAAGATAGATATTTCATGAGGATCCTATTTTTTTTATATCTATAAGAATTATTGTATGTTTTTTTTTAGTGACAGTTTTCAGTTTTGTTCTTTTACTTTTTACGCAGAAATGTTATCATTCTTGTCAATGGTTTTTATGAAAATTATTGGCATCTAATGATATTGGAGTGTAAGAAGCACTGACTACAGTAAGAATGAATTTATGTGGGAAATTTTTTGATCAGCAGATTATTAAAGAACCCAGGTGTACCAAGGTTGCATTAACGCTTGATTGCTGGTATTATTCTTTATGGAACGCGATTTCTCTTCGAGGCGTCTGATGGTGCTTTTTTTTTTATTATTTGTTATTGCTATTTTTTCCCTGGAAAAATAGAAGCTGTGCACGAAAGCCAAGAATGCCATTAGTGTTTGGGTTGGTGATATGGCCAGCTGACCTTGGAAGATGAGTCACGGTGATAACCGTGATTGCTTGGCGGCTTGCGTAGTTCCTGCCTTCCCGCCAAACGGAAATGTACGCGCCTTTTCCCCCTTCACCTTCCCACCCTCTACTCCATTAACAATTGCCATTCCTTTCGCCTTTTATTCTTCTCGGTCTATCTGGCTTTTGTCTTTTTTGCCCTTTGCACGTGTCTAGCAAGGTTCAGCGATCCTTACGAGTTGAATAATGTATTACATATTATGTGTGTATTTTTCATTTAATCCTATTTCAAGGATGAATGCTCTTGAATGCTGTTCTACTTCTCCAAGTTCGATTTCCGATGAGAGTTTTGCCGAATGTCGGCTTCTTGTATGACTGGTTATTCATATGCTGATGGAGGATATGTGAAGGTTATTTTTAAATCCGTCACTTGCGCCATCTTTCAGTTGATCGTAAACTTGCCAAGGGTAATAGAAGGGTTGTTACGTCTGAGGGAACTGATGTATATATCTACAAATGTGCGAATTCAAAACAATAAATTACGGGAACATACTTTCCCCACCCATTCGTTTGATCTTATTCGTGTGAACCAGAGCATTAATGTTCACAGTTATCTAAAATAGTAAAAATCTTTTATTTTCCTTTCCCATCTTCACTCTCAGTATGAATTTGCATTCTATCAGGTTTCTGCTGATTTCTTTTTCCATTCTTAATAATTGAAGATGAGTGTTTCCTAAACTAGTTATGTTAATGTAAGGCATGTTTGTGGATGTTTTTAGCTTGAACAGTTTGATAAGGAAGTAATTAATATTATTCCAGAATTATTAAAATACCATAATTAATGCTTTCTTTTTTTATTAAATAATATATAACAAATACAGTTATAGATTTTTAATATGTTTTCAAAAGAAAAATTTTTGTTAATATAAATAAAATTACTGTATTTAATCATGCCATTGTTCTTGTAATAAAATTTCATTTGTTCTATGATTGAAGAAAAACTTTTTTTACGGAACTTTTTAACAGGAAGTCATTTGAAAAACAACATTCGTATTGAATTATATTTTTTAAATTGATGTATAATATGCAAACAAGCTGATCCTTACATCTCCAGTTTAATTGTAATTTTATTCCAAATTGTTATAACATATTTTAGCTAAGGCTGCAGATATTCAATTTTTATCTTTAAAAAAAAAGTTTAAAAATGTATTAGTGAAACTGAAGATCAAGTGAATGTATTGGATGAAGTTTCCCTTTAAAGTAGATGAACCATTTTTCGGACATGCAGTCTGAAAAAGTCTGAATAAATCAATATGCAATTTACCTGTATATATAATGTGAATACAACTTTTCTCTGGAAAGATTTTTTCTCTCTCTCTCTTTCTCTTTTGCTTTCCAGTTCTTTTATTTAAAAAATTATTCATGATATTTATTTGTAGCTTATTGAAGGTTTCTCCCTTGTTAGTTGAAATATAACATGGATGAGTATGTTTTAAAGTAATTCATCATTCTAGGGAAATATAAGCAGAGATTCTGGGAAATGTTTTTATTAAAAAGGCCGAGTTTTGATTTCTTAAATTAATAATTTGTTAATTTATTATGATCCTTTCTTCATCTTGTCTCTTTTTAAGTTTTTGACAGGCTGTTGATAAGGTTATATAGAGAATTTAGTAGGTTTTAAATCTTACAGATATCATTAGAAATTATATTCAGGTTTTATAAAATTCTTAAACTAAGAAAAGGAGTCATTTTTGTAATAGTTACGGTAAGTTAAAAAATTAATACCTATTAGTGCAAAATAATCATAAAGGTTATTGATCATATTATTGAAGAAGATTAATAGAATATTATTTGATTTTGCAGCTGATGAATACAGCTTTGATTGTGCATATTGCTCATCTTTAAAGCAGTTCTTAAAACTTGTCATTTTATAAGTTTATAAATAAATTTTATCTTTCCTTGTTATTACTAAATGTAGATAATTAATGTTTATTTTGTGCAAGGAGTTTAGAAAATAAGTGACAATATTATGATGATATAATATTAATTAAAAGAAAGTCTCTATTAGAAAAGTACTTTTCTGTCAAAGATTTAAATCCCATTTATTAAAGTAGCTTTTTATATTAAAATATAATTCATTTATTATTTTTATAATGCATTCTGTTTTTACCGAAAAATAAATTTAATTTCTTTCATCCATTTAAATATTTATTAATGATATTTATTTTTTCTTCATTAGTAGAAAAATTGAACGATATTTTTCAAAGGCATCAGTTTCTTTCTTAATTGAAAAATTATGAGTAGAGATTTGAATGTTCTCCTCAGAATATTTAATAAAGTTATAAACAATTGTCTCTTCCCCAGATGGGGGCTTTCTGCATTTTCAACTCCTTTTTGGGTGGAAAATTTTACTGTCATGTCTATTTATAAAGTTTTACATCGTTCCCGAAATTGAGAAATAAACATGAAAATGTTTGATAATAAATGAAAAAAGAAATTTATTCAAAATTTAATCAAAATGGCTAATTTAAAATACCGTTAACAAATGTACAATAAATAAAGTCTGTATGAGTGAACTTTCATAGGTTTAAAAAAAATATATTCTGCTGTAAATGTTGTTTAAGGAATGAATGAATGTAAATGTTAAAAGAATGTTGATTTTGAATCCAAATTTAAGACAAGTGTTATATTTTAGGCTTTTCTGGAAATGGCTGATGAAGCATCAGCTGCTTCAATGGTGAACTACTATGCTAATTCTGGAGCTCCTCTAATTCGTGGCCGAAATGTTTATGTTCAGTTCTCTAATCACAAGGAGCTTAAGACTGAAAACGCTCATGCAACAGGAGTAAGAATTAATTAATTTTTTTTTCTATGAAAGCCTCATAAATTTTTTTTTGAAATTTTACCTTCCATTTTGTATCTTTCTAGAAGTTATAAATAATTTTATTATTTTTGTTATAGAATAACACAGCACAGGCAGCATTACAAGCTGCACAAGTTTTGCTAAATCATACATCTGATACTCAAGGTGGGCCAAATACTGTTCTCAGGGTAGTTGTTGATAACCAACTATATCCAGTTTCCTTGGAAATATTGTACCAGGTTAGAATCTTCTTTTATTTCTGAATTTAATTGAACTGAGTAATTAAATAAAATATGAATTCAACTGCATGTGAACTTAAAAGCTAATTTATATTTGATTAATATAAGTGGGTTTTATTGATTTTGTACATTATTAATATTAGTAACCAACATATAATAGATGTCTTTTTAAGAATTTGCCAAAATTTAAATACTGACTTTTTTTTTTTTTACTTTTCTTTCATTTTTGAATTTTGCAGCGCTTCATTACATAGGACTTCATGATGCAGCTCTAAAAAAATATAAATTGTAATATAAACCTTAACTAATTTATATGTGTTTGAGTTAATCAGACTTCAATTTTGGGACTATGTACTTCTGTGAAAAAAGGTTATTGGAAGAAATTGACTTTTATTTAATAAAATAATTCCTTGACTATTTGATGATTTTTGCATACTGTTTCAAAATATAAGCATATTTTTGATAGTAAATTATATTCAAATGATTGTATGAATTCAATTGTCAAAACTTGTACTAATATGGAATATTTTGTTACACTAATTTTTATTTATTGAAGAGAAAAAATAACATTAATGTTAGAAAATAATATCTATTTATTTCTTTTTAAAATCCACTATTGTATGTTAAATTTCATGTTCATAAAAGTGCTAAGTTAGGTAGGAACTTTCATGACTGCCAAAATTTTTTGATTCTCTGATTCTATGTGAGAATTATCCTTTTTTTTAAAAAAAATATTTATTATTTTTTTTTATTAACCACTCGTTACTCATTTTATTTTAATTCCAAATTCAAAAGAAATATTATTTGTATCTTGCAATGCACTGAGTTAGATAAAACAAAATTTGTCTTTTCCTTTATAAAAGTAAACAAATATTGCCCAATCTTGAAACCAACATACACTTTTTTCCCCCCTCCTACTATCTGTGTTCACCATCACAGTTGTCTCTTAAAAAAATTGCCAACTAAAAAAAAAAGTGTAGGCCAATCAGTGGATTAGATTGGGAAAAATAAATTGCCCCTTGTACCGTTCAACAGATCAATGGAATCCTATTTCCATGCACTCAAACCTGTTCTAGTAAAACTTTCAAGTGGTTAAAGTTGCCATTTCTTAAGATAAATTTATAATTTTTGTATTTGTATTTTGTATAACTAGATGTGCTAGAAAGTTTTTAAGAGCATTTTCACATATTTGCTCAAACTTTTTTTTAATGTTTATTGATTTTGCTTCTTAATAGATATTCTCAAGAGTTGGAAGAGTTCTGAAAATCGTTACATTTACCAAAAATGGTATGAGTGTTTTTTCTTTTTAGATAACTTTATAATTAATTTTCTATTGCGTATCAAAACCATATTGATTTTCACTATAGATAACTGTATACATATTTTTCCAATATATTTTTCTTAAGATATATTGCATCGCAAACTGCAGATTACTATTAATATATATTATTATAATATTATGAATATATCAATTCCTTCTAATTCTATAACTGAAAAGAAATTTTTTTAACTTATTTGTACTACTACAATTGAGTCAAAATCTAATATATTTTTGTGAAATAAGTTTATAGATATAATTATTAATACTTTTGATGTTTTTTTGTATATCTCATAAAATGCCACATCTTTAAACTAATATCTTTTTAAGCATTCTTTAAATATTGGCAAATTGTGCACTCCAAAACAATTTTATTGTAATGCAATAAAATTGTTCCTGGAGTGTTATAAATTTGATAATGTTGATTGACCAAAATTTGTACCTATGTAGAATAAAAAATTAGTTACTTCTTATTATTACTAAATAATTAAATTTGTTAATTAATACAATTTACACATTTTTTTTTAAATTAAAGGCACATTCCAAGCTCTAATCCAATATCCTGATGTAATTACTGCACAAGCTGCCAAGTTGGTAGGTTGAATTTCTTTAAGCTTTATAAGCTCAAAGCATTATGATGTGTAGAATTTCAGTTTAATTTTCATTGTATATTTTAGTCATTGGATGGCCAAAATATTTACAATTCTTGCTGTACATTACGAGTAGAGTATTCAAAACTTTCCAATTTAAATGTTAAGTACAACAATGACAAGAGTAGGGACTTCACTAATCCTACATTACCAACTGGAGACCCGACTCTGGATAATTTGGGTTTGCCTGGTAAGAAAGTTTTAATAATTTAATTGCTTTTTTTTTTCTTCTTAGCTCACTTCATAGGATATTCTGGTTGAAAATTTAGTTAAGCTTTATTTCTGCTATTTTGTGCTAAAATTTAAAAAAATATATAACTTTGTAGTTTTATATTTATTCTGCTATTTTAATGTCACAGCTCCTAATTTCTGGGTACTGTCATATGTTGTTTATCTTTTTTAGTATGCATGCTTTGCTATTTGTTTTACACTATATAAAACTTCTGGAAAATTTAATTTTCTGCTTAATTATTAGATTTCTTTTTTAGTCAACTTAATTTAAGCTACTCTGTCATTTACTGTAGTTTTCATATTTTTAAGTAGTTTTCAGTTCCACCCCTTTTTGTTTGCAATAACTTTTTTTTAAAAAAAATAACATTTAATTGGCATGAAAAATAACCAAGGACTTGTGCTTTTATCCTTGCTATTGTGCTAAAGGTTCAATGGGTGTTTTGGCGTCTCCTTTTGCTGCCCATGGATTAGGATCACCTTTAACTGCTGCATATGCTGCTGGCGCAGGAGGTATGCATTTGCTACTAAATATGTTTCTTAAATTCTATAAATCTTTATACTAATTAAATGATTTTTACTTCAAAATGTCAGATTTCATATATCGGAACAGTATATATATTTTTCATTAATAACAAGCCTCTAGTGTTATTATTTTGCATTGGGTGTATGTATGTTATTTATGTGAATTTTTCAGCAGGCTGGCACTTCCATGTGTAACATTTTTATTTCCTTTAATTTTTTTTTCCCCATTTGGCAAAGTACTTAAAATTAATTGAATCTTAATTGTAATACTCTAAATCTTATTTTTCTTTCAATTTCGTTTCTAAAATTATTGATATTTTATTTCCATGTTGTTTAGTAATATTGGAATAATATGCATATTGGATTGGGAAATTCTAAGCACGTTTTTAAATAGCTTCCTTAAAAGGTCTTTCATTGTCAGAATGTTATACAAGTTTTAATAAACCTTTTTCTGATTGAAAAAGATATAATTGTGATCTTAATAGCTTTGTTAAAATGATGGAGAACTGTGGGCTTTAGACAGGATTCTCTTGGAAGATCTAGAAGTTATTGAGGTATTTAAATATTTTGTTTGGTTGAGGTATTTTAAATAGTTTGCTTGGTTTTTGTTCATTAATATTTAGATGAAAATAGGTTTCCTTATTTTCTATTCATATATTCCAAGAAATGATAAATTGTAATTAAATCATCACAAAAATTTGTTCATTTTTTTGTGTACTGTAAAAAAAATAGGCCACTATTTAATGACTATTCAACTATTTATATCAAACTGAAATAAGAACTGTAAAAGAGTGCTTTTAGAACACGTAATTGAATTATTATCAATATTATTTTTTAGTTTTGGTTTTTTGAACTTCCAGAGTATTTGGAAATTTGTGAAGGTTGCTGCATATAACATACTTTCTTCCCTTTAATATCATAATTTTTATTTAATTGTAATTTATTATTTTTATATTATAAAATTCACTTGTATGGTTTCTATTTTTAGGACTACCTCTTGGAAGCTTTGCTTTGTCACCTGCAAGTACTGCTGCAGCTTTAGGTGTTGCAGGATTAAGACTTCCTGGTCAACATCTGAGTACTGTGTTACTTGTCAGTAATCTCAATGAAGAGGTTTGTCCAATTTTGTTTGTAGTAACAATCGATGAATAATTTTCCCTTTGTGCAAAATTATGTTGTTAGATTTCTCTTAGAATTAATTCCAGAACAGTGATGAATTTGTATAGGAGCACCTGCTATTTTTGTTCTAATCGTTTTTTATTTCATTGCATTAATTATAAGTAATGGATCAATTAACTCATGAGCTCATTTAATGCTTAAATACCAAATTGCTTTTTTTTTAATGCCTGTTCATGCAAAAATAGTTCAGTAGAATTTATGAGCACTGTAATATGAATATTCTTCTTTTAAATACTACCTTTATAATTAGCTCCTTGATTTATTTTAATTTATTGTTTGTATAACAAAAATAGTTATTATACCTTTAATTTAGAAAATTAAAATTGCATAGGGATACTGAAAAGATTTATCGAAAAGTAAATAATTTTAACAAGTCACCATTAAAAAGTCTGTGTCTATCCTTATCTTTCAGTTTGTTTTCATCACATTTGTTATATTGATAAAGCTTATAGAATAGATAGCATATGAGCTAAATTACGATGTTTTATCATATTAAGATATATTTTAAATAAGCAGTATTCTAATCTTAACACATTATTATCAGAAATATAAATATATTAAACGAATATTCTGTTAATAATGTATTGGTAATTTTAAATTTTAATTTAGTTTATTCCACATATTGCATATTTCAGTTACAGTAAACTCCCAATTATCTGAGGAATTATGTGGCTTAGTAACATAGTTAAGCAAATTCCATGCTATAAAATAACTGTAAAAATTCACCTAGCAAGTCTTAAATGCATTTCAGATTTCTTTATTTACATATTCATTTATGGCATTATAAACAAATTTCTGGTTTTCAAATTTGATTATTTATACAAAAATGTCTACTTTGTATCTGTTAAAAAATCTTTTTTACGTTTGAAGTTTTTTTTAAAGGACCATTTGGGATTAAGTACCACAGATAATGAAGAGTTTACTGTATTTAATATGTACAGAAATGATATTCTGTGATTTTTATTTATTTATTGGATTAATATTTAGCCGTTTCTTGAGGTGGTCTGGGATGAAATTAAAATGCAATTACTTGGTAATGTTTAATCAAAAAGATACATAGGCAACAAAAGAAACCATCTAATGAATCAATATCCCAATGTGTTCTCTTTCTCTCTCCATCTCTTTTATTGTGTGTTGTCTGTTATATTTCTTCTGTAAAATAAATAGAATGACCATATTAACATATTATTTTCCATGCTTTTTATCACAATTTTTCTGTATAATTTCAAAAAGTTTATTCATTTTTCATTAATACAGATTTTTAAAATGAATCATCATTGTTAAAAAGGAGTTGACAGATTTAAAAAAAATAATTTAATTGGCTTTATAAATTTAAGGTATATAAGTGGATTCTTTTGTGTCATAATCATATCTTTTCTCTTCTGTTAACTACTATTGCTTACTAAATTCAAAACCTTGAAAACTGATTTAAATCTCATACAATTTTTAATTTCTTCGGTATCACTGTTTAGAAATTAATTTTTTTTCTCCACTTTCAAAGTGTTAACACCATTCCTCTTTCCAGATTTGTTTTTTCATCCTGGACTACCTAACCAGAAGCTTAGATGATTTAGAAGCATGCTTTTAATTTTATTAATACATGGCTTTTTAACTGGAAATCATATATAATTTTAATTTCATCATTCTTTTTAAGTTGACTGATTAATACTCATGTTATTAATATCTTCTTTTATAAGGAGAGAAGTATTTTAAACTTTTCAGGATGGGATTGATCTGAGCTCACAGAAATTATTTTTTGAATTCAATCAAATATACTTAACTGAAACTTCTGTTATAATCGCTCTTCAGTAATAATTATCTCATATTCCAAACCATCCTGAAAGGATTAAAATTATATTAATTTCATTAACTAAAAATATTTATAAAGAATATAAAACCTTAAGAAGTTTCTCTGCAATGACTTTTATATTAGATTTAATCTTAATTTAATGTGAAAACCGAAAATTTGAAAATCTAAAAGTGTGGAAGCGTTTTTCAGGTTTTAATTTTTTTTCCCTTTTTATAGTCTGAGTGAGTAGATTCTTTATTTTTTAATAAAATTTATAATTTATTTCATTTTTCTTTTAAAGCTGCTTTCTGTTTTCTTATATTATATACCGCTGTAACTTATTCTGTGCTATGTCTTTTATGGACTTGTTTATTTCAGCTTGTTTGTTGTGTTTCCCTTTTCAAAATAATGTTAACATAAGTATATTTTATTTGATCTGGCTATATGCATTTTCTTTTTCTTGTGCTATTGCATATTAACTATTCAATAGAAACTTTATTTTAAATCTGTTGAAGTAAGTATTCATTAATAGGAATTAATTGAATTTCATAGTTTTAATGCTTGCTTTCTCTCCCTCATGTTTATATACCTCTTTTTTCTGAACTTGTTGATTAATAAATTTTAGGGCTAGCCAGATTAAACATGAAATAACCAATAAATGCATTAAGCCATATCGAATAAATATTTTTTCTTCTTTTTTTTTTTTTTACTGTGCATATTGTTTTATTTCACTTAATAATTTATGTATCTTGGTTATTATTTTCTTTCTTTTCCTTGCCTTGGTATTTTTCCAAAACGAAATGCAAATCTAATGGACTTCTTTATTCGTTTGCTCGGTCACTGAACCCTTTCAACCTTCTGCTCTGCCTCACCACCTGTTGCTCTGAAAAACTAGAAGGTCACACCTGATGCTCTCTTTACCCTTTTTGGTATGTTTTATGAAAGCACTCTTATAATTTGGTTCTTTTTTTTTATTTTTTTTATTTCCTACTTGAAGAAAACCCCAATTTATATAGTAATTCACATTTGCTTTTTAAAATGACCTGTAGTATCTGTTACCCTGTTATCTCATTTGAATGCTGAGTATACCAAACTCTTAATCTAGTTTTCTATGTTGGATGTGTGATCCGCCTATTATATATATGCAAGAAATCTAAATATTTGCATGTTAGTAAATATTTTGTAGAGCTTTAAATATTTTGCTTCTTTTAAATTCATTTTTCTTTTGTAACATCTGAACTTTATTGCTTGTGCCATTTTTTAAAAAATCTTTTAATACTAATTTAAGATGAAAACTATTTTTCCAAAATTAATGCTTTCTCTCGTAATTATTTTATAATTATACTGTACTATCATTTTATTTTACTCTGTAAACATGAATTACAAATTGACTTCCTTGAATTCAAAGCAAATTTATTACAAAGAACTAGTAAAGTATAAGCTAATTATTCTAATTGGAATAAAGGAATATTAATTCATATTTGGTGATATTTATTGAAATGGTACATTTAGCATTCTAGAGCAGAGATGCACAACCTAGAAAATTTACTCTACTGTATATAGGCACAGATAAATCATTTGGAGGGGTTTTAAATTATGAATCATCTTAAATTATGAATGTAGTGGAAAATATAAAACCCATCCGATTAAAGCGGTATTCCTTTAAGTTTGTGTAAAAAGAATATTTGGAAGTTTTACATGTCCAAAAGATATTGGATATATTTTATATATAAAATAAGCACAATTAGCATATTTACAGAAATGAAATTATGTCAATCTTTGTTTGAACCTAATCATTCATCTGTATGAAACCAACAGACCATTACATTGAAATTGTCTTTTGCTTCAAAAGTTGATTGCCATAATGAATAATTATTTACTTTTTACTGAATGTTTTCATTTGTTTTAGCCTAAACTTACAATCATAAAAAATGCAATAAAATCAAAATTAAATGCCTCAGATGCTGCTGAATTCTTTTTAATCATTTAAATTATAAACTTGCATGCATAGGCTTTTGATATGATTAGCAAAGAGTTCTCTGTTCAAAGAATAAGTTTAAAAGGTTATGGCTAATGAAAATATTCGAAAATAAAGAGACTAATTAGTACAGGAAAGTGAGGAGTGGGCAGGTTGGGAACATCTGTTTTAGTTGAATAAGTATGTATGTATCGTAATGTGTGTGTATATATATATATAATTAGATTGGAACGAAAATGGCCATAAAAAAGATTTTATTTGGCAATAGTGCGGAAAAGTTAACTTTTATGTTCAAAAACAATATTAAAAAATTTGGTTGCAATATTACATTATCTTAAAATGCCGCAAGGAGCTTAAAATTTATAAAAAAAAACATTGAAAAAATAGAAATCTTTAAAAAGGCTATAAAAAGTTTTTTTAGATTTTAGTTTGGTAATAATGGGGAAAAAAGTAGCTTTTTGATTCAAAAAGAGTGTAAAAAATTTCTGGCTGCAATACCATAATATCTCGGGGTGTCACTAAGAGCTTAAAGTTTGTAAAAAAAATTGAAAAATTATAAACTTTATTAATATATTTTTATGAATTTTTCGTTCATATAATGTTACAAAAGATGATTTTAAAAATATATAGATAAGCATTACAATTGGAAAAAATTATTAATTGCAAAATATATTAATAAAAATTTGTTATGACCAACTTAGCGTTTCTTACTTCTGTATCCTTAATGATTATAAATGTTACAGCTGCGAAATGTTTGTTTCTACTTTATTGCAATATTAAACAGTTTCTTTAAATTAAATTTTGGCATATTCACATGTGTGTCAATTTTTACTTATCCTTCTCTTGCGATTGAACCACAGACATTTTGAGCCGGTTTGGCTATCAGTGTCGCAGTTCTTTGCACTGCTTTCATGTGTCAAGAATCCAGTGAAAGTCGATAACCGAGTCCTCTATATTATTTGATTCAGCTTCAGATGTTTTCACTATAAAGTTTTTACTTAATATTAAACCACACATGCACATTGTAGTTTTATCGCTTCTTTTCTATTTGAGGGTTCTGGTGGGCTTCCCTTTTTTGTAAAGAACACTGTTCTTCAGCATTGTCATTGTCACCAGTAATCGTTTATGAGGCACTAGTTTTTTTTTTTTTTTTTTTACCCGTTCTTGATTAAACTTGACTATTCTATGTAGCTCTTTACTCTTTTTTGCTTCTTTTTTCCTAAAAGTGCTTGTGGTAGCAATATCAATATTACCCAAAGTCATTTTCTTGTTAGAGCATTGATCGTTTAGAACCTGTTTATTCCATAACTGGCATTTTTTTTTTTATACAAGTCAGCATTTTCAAATAAACGTTTAGGTTCTTCTCTAAATTCTGTGAGGTTGAAATTAAAGTTATCTGAACATTTTCTGCTTTTAGACTAATAAATTCCTGTAGTTGGCATAAGCTTTTAATATTTCTGAAATTCTCTTACTAGAAACAATGGTAATAGAAGCTCTTGACCATATTTGTTGTATTATGGGTGCTCAAGTGTCACATATTTCGCTTACAGAAGGATCATTCGCTCAAGCAATTGATATAACAGTAGCACTAGTTTCTTCAGTAGTATTTCAACTTCAAGCAAATCACTAAATTTCAAAGTAGAACACTCTGATAATTGTCTTGTCTTTACTAATTTAGACTGAGCCATTTTTACTTGCACCAAGGCACACAAGCACAAACTAACAAATCTGTTTAGTTAATCAGTTACACAATAGGCAGAGGGGAGACACCAACTCAACTGAACTCGGCAAAGCTCCTGATTTGAAATCAGATTTGTCCTTGTCACCGGATGCAGGGAACTGTCTGTCTTGCCTCTATAACAACAGCTTCGTCGACGATTCATGCCATGTCAGTGCAATAGTAAAATTGTTTTTACACTTTTATTCATTTGACAATAATTAATGAAAACTTTTTATTTGATAATCAAAACACACAAAAATCCCTTAAAAATTCGAAAAAGTGTGTTTTTATGAGACTATAATGTCCTTGCAACACCAAAATATATTCTAATATTTTTTATAATTATTGTTTGTCTTATCTATACCAAAAGGCAACTTTTATGCTCTATTAGAAATTAAAAATCAAAAATTGATTGTTTCGTAAAAAAAACTTTAAAATGTTGCAAAAATTTCAATTTTATGAAACTTGAACCTGTTTGTGGCATCTCAAAAACTACAATATTTTTCATATTTATAATTTATTTTATCTACACCAAAAGACAACTTTTGATCACTATTACAAATTAAAAATCAAAAATTTATTTTTTCGTTCCACCCAAATATATTTTTATTTGTCTTTTAAGATTTGATGACTAACTATGTGAAAAATGTCTTTCAATACTGGATAATTCTAATGCAATGAAAAGAATTTTTTTGTAATAATTGGATAGAAAATGTATTATATAATGTAAGGTAATAGAAAATTTGGATAATATATGTATATTCTGTTGAAACATTGCCTTTGTAATTATTTTTAAAACTGTGCCTTGTAATTAATGAATAATACAAAAAATAAGTACTAATATTAAATACATTACAGTACTTAAACAACGCCAATATTAATTTATTTCCTAATACCATAATTTTTGTTTAAACATTTTAATAAACATGAAAACAGATTCTCATTGAGTATAAACTTTCAAAAGCAACAGTGAAGGGATGACTCTCCTAAAATTTAAATAATATTTCTGGCATATAAAAGCAGCAATTTTATAACTCCAGTGTCTACAAAAAAAAATGTAATAAAAAGCAAAGATATTTATAAATTATAATTGTATGCTTACAGCTTGAACTGAACTCAATATGACTGAATGCATCATGGGTTTCATCCATGTGGTTAAATGTTGATTGTTATTTTATGTTATAACAATCAACATTATTTATGTTTTTAAATTTCATCTTGAGAGTTGTTTGAAAATTAGAAATATAAGTCTCTATTGACTAAAATTTTGGTTTAATTTCAATAATTGAAACTTTTTTGCTGTAGATGTTTAAATTTACATACTTTAAATGCACTAATAATTTATAAACTGAAATAATTTATTCAAAATTTGAATTCTGTAATTAAATTTGTGTCATTTACCTGGTGTTTTTTTTTTTTACTTGTTTATTTTATCATGAAATGATTTAATATCGATATTGAATTTTTAGAAAATCTGATAGCCTTAAGACTCTGGAATACTAATATACATTTTGTACCAATCCACATTTCTTCTCATGATGCATTATGTAATGAGACATATTTCATATATTATTAAGTTGTAAAGATAGATGGAACAAATTTGATCTGGAATTATTAAATTTTGTTCTGGTGTATTTTCATGCTAGTAAAAATTAGTAATTTTAGAACAATTTTTCTTGAAGCTTTATTCAAAATTTATATTTATAATTGTCAATATAATATCAGTATATTTGCATTGTGCTTTGTGTCTTATATATAAATGTATTAGTAGTAATAAAATTGATTGTCTGGTGACTTTTTTATCCAGAAATAAATAGTTAAAATTTATAGAATCTTAAGTTATGAATACTTTTTTAAAGCAGTTACAATTAGTTATTTATATTCCCACCTCCACGTCCTTATATCATTCTTTTAAAGGAGTGCTGAACATTTTTGTTGGAATAAAATGTTCTTTTAATTATGTTTGTTTAAATATTTCATTTTTTTTATATATTTTTTAAAAGAGATTTAATTTGCCAATACTGTTATCATACATAATTTGAAGTCACATTTGGAAAATTTTATTTTTAGAAATATTTGGAAATAAAAGGCTGACTTTGAAAGAAATCTTATAAAAAAAAAAGCCATTATGAATAATTTATCTTTCAGTATGGCTCTAATTTCTCTGTTCCATTGTATTTTCTTGCTCTTGTTTTGCACGGTTTAACAAACAACATGTTGCAATGATTAAAAATGACATTTTGAGTCTAAGTCATTTGAGAGACATACAATGTTGTAATTAAAACATTTTACTTAGCTTGAAGTTTCAATAGTTTGAGTTATTTCTCAGAACAACAGAATGGAAATATGCAACTAGTAACTATACAATTTTATCTTGTCTATATATTGCAGACAAGCTTCGAATTTTATTTTTATTTTGAAAAGCTTTGAAATTTATTTTTAAGCATCTGCTACTATACTCGCATAATTAAGGGAGCACTGTATAAATTTCATAATAATAGTTTGTATTGGATATAGTAATTTGCATATTTTATAAATATTGTTTGAATTTCATGTATATATGTTATAGGATTTTTTAATGTTTTAATTTTTTTTTTGTATAGCATAGATGATAAAAATGATCAATTTAATATAACAAAATGTGCCCTTTATTAGTTTACGATTTGTTTTGTCCCTTCAATATTATTTAATTTTCTTGTCATTTAATGTTCTGAAATAAATTCCTTGATCTTCTACACTCCTGTGATAACAGTTCTTTTTATGCATAAAAATTTATAATTTCAATATCAATAAGAAATTTTTGTGGAAAATAAGCTGTAATGTAGAGGGCTAATAGAAGTAGGCATCAAATTTATCTGATAATCTGTGTCACATAGTTTTAAATATATAAATAAACTTTCTAAATTGTTTTCTGATAGTCTCTTTCCATTTAGATTGTAATGCATTACCATATAATGAAAGAAATATTAGAAATGTTATAGGAAATGCAGTTGTAGTTTTTTTAAAAAAAGTAATAGGTGTGGTCTCCCACGCCTATTATTCAGAGATAATGAAAGATGAATTTTGAGTTTTTGGATGATTCCATTGATGCAATTCATGATAATCTGAAGAAAATGGTCCATATTCTTGAAATGCAAGTGCATATAATTTGTAAATAATTACCAATTATTATGGGAATGTATCTTGAGATCAACTGAGATGAGAGTTCCTATTATTTGAGTAGTGAAACTAAAGCATTGTTGTCTCAGTTGATTGTATTCAGTAAGGAAAATTCAGGACTGTGCATGTATCAAGTATGATTATGAGAGTCACAGTTAAAATAATTTATTTTAAAGATTCCTATTAATTTGAATGTAAATATAATGTGAAGATTATTGCAATTGTTAATTACTTGAAATGAGAAATTATTTAAATTTTTAGAAATTAAGTTATTGCATGTTTAATTTGTAAAATGTGGCTATTTATTGTCCAATATAAAACTTTTGATTACAAATTATTTTTCAAACCATTTTTATGTTCATCGTGTAGGAGTATATGGAGATGTGCAACGGGTAAAAATCCTTTTCAACAAAAAAGACAATGCTCTTGTACAAATGGCAGAACCTCAACAAGCACAGCTTGGTGAGTTAATCTACCCTTAATTTGAATTTGTTTTTTATTAATTGGCTCTTATATTGCATATAATGTATTTACTTTTGAATGTATATTAGTATGTAATTGCATTGACTCCCCTTTTAGCCTTAACACATTTAGACAGAATTAAAGTGTTTGGCAAACCAATGAGAGTTGCACCATCTCGACATCAAGTTGTGCAAATGCCAAAAGAGGGTCAGCCTGTAAGTAAATTATGTGAATGTACTTGCTTTTAATTTTATTATTTTTAATGCGGTTTTATATTTTATAATGTGGTATGCATAACTTTTCAATATATATTTTCTTCTAGGATGCTGGACTGACTAAAGATTACAGTAGCTCACCTCTACATAGATTTAAAAAGCCAGGATCTAAGAATTACCTCAATATCTATGCGCCATCTGCAACGTTGCATTTGTCGAACATTCCGTATGTTAATATTTCAAAAAAAAATTTTAAAAAATGAATGTCTTTATTTCAATTAAAAATGAATGTTTAATTTCTATTGGATTTCATAAATAGTTGTCAAATTATGAATTTTGATATTTGTGAATACAGAATGCTAAATGTATTGTTAAAAAATTATATAAGTATTTTTTTTTTGGGGGGTGGGCAGTCAGAATTCAAGAAAAACTTACACAGTAACTGAATTAGTAAAAAGAAAAAATGAGTAAAAACACTTTCTAAATTTTAAAATAATATAAGTTTTTTTTTAATTCACTCTTCAAAATTATTTAATTCACTCTTAATTTGAAATTAAAATGTTTAATGAATTGCTCAATGCTTACAATTTTGACCTCTAGAATTCATTTTTACCAAATTTGGGAATTGTAGGTCTAATGGTCTCACCTATAAAGTAATGTATCTATCAAACTACTTCCTTTTGTTTACTTGTTGGAAAATTTTCTGAGCTTTTTTCATTTTCTTGGCCATATATTAATGTTTGCTCTTTTTTTTTTTTTTTTAATTATTTATAATATTAAAAATTCTTTTCTGTCGACGAAATTATCTTGGTTCCTTTCTTAACAAATTTTTGTAATTTGGTGAATACAATCCTTTAGAGGCTGATTATATTTTAAATTACATTTTTAAAAATGTTCTAATAATTTTTTTTTCTTTCTTTTTCAATAGACCTAGTGTAACAGAGGAGCAAATTAAGCAGGCATTTGTTGATGAAGCTGGTGTAACAGTTGTCGGCTTCAAATTTTTCCCGTAAGTGTTTAAATCAAGTTAACAAGATTTTATTTGTAGGCTTAAAAAGTTGTTTAGATTTATTTTTGAATATTTATTTGATAAAATACAATTTGTGTAAAGATTAACTATTTCTTTTATGCATGTATATCATGTACATTGTTATTAAATGTGTGAATTTAAAAAGATATCCAGCTTTGAAAATTTACATAAAGCTAACGTTGGAGCTAATGTTAACATTAAAATGTCTGCACTATCTTATGGAAAATTTTGCTGGTCCACCTACAAGGTTAAAATTTCTTGTGTGGATATTTAGAGATTCTTTTATTTCTTTGAAATTTGGTAGTTTGATACAATATGTTATGTATGCAGGAATTGAATTAAGTGGCTTAATTAATTTTTCTTATATTTACAGCATTTATTCAATACTGTGTAATTAAAAGAAATTACTTATTATAAAGTTCTTAGGATGTAAAAGTATTTTTCAAAATTGAATATGGCTGTAATGTGAATACTTAATCTATAAATGTATCAGATGGTTATTATATGCAAATTTAGTTACTGATATAATTGTATGATGAAAAATTTATTCCCTCATGAAAGTACTATATACTTATTATTTAAAAAATTATTTTTATAGGAAGGACCGTAAGATGGCTTTAATACAATTGAATTCAGTTGAAGAAGCAGTTATTGCTCTCATAGTAAGTGTGACTTCTTTGATTTATTCTTTTATTTGTTTAATGACTGGGCAGGTGGCAATAAATTTACACTCCTATTACAGATAAGTATTTACATCCCCATTTTCTTAAAAAGCAACGTATGAATTAAATTAATGATTTTTATATTTAATGTATTTTTCAACACTCAGTGCAGTTTAATTATTTGTATTGAAAGCTTTATCAAATTGTTCAGTCACTTACTGACTGTCAATCTATTTCTTAAAATCAAATGAATTTCTTTCATTTAAATGTTTATTGCTCATTTTTTTCTTTCTCTTTACAATCCATTAGCCATAGAGAATTAGGTTTATGATTGGTAGTATAAAGGTCAATGATATCCTTGTTACATACTCATCTGAAAAATCACAAATATTGCATAAAAATTTGCATCAGTCATTAAAAGTTTAAATCTGTACCTGGCTTTAAAGTAAAACCTCACTTAATAGACATTATTTGTTTCCAAATCAATGCAAAACATTCATTAAGAGAAACAATCTCTCCCCTCCCCCATATGAATCCATGTAAAAAAAGACATTGCATTCTATCCCCCAAAAATATTCAAACAAATTCAAAATATATTATTTAGTATTTATAATGCATGCTGTTTCTTACAAGATTCGATGCTTTTGAGCATACAGTACAGCAGTTAGTTACCCATGCCTTGAGCATATCCCTCATTTCTTTAGAATGTTGATGTTTTGCTGAGGCTGTTATTTCATCCTATCCTGACATAATATCACCTGTAACTATTTGTTGTAACTCCATAAGTTCTTCTTTGGTTCTATGCTGTGTTCTCCCACCAGTTTTTCAACATCTTTGCTGTTTGTCCCTAGTCTTATGATCTTGGAGAAAAGTCTCATGATCATGTGAAGATATAATCTTGTTGATTAAGGCATTATGTGATATGCTCAATAAGTGAGATTTGACTGTTGGTTGTTATAGGTTTTTTTTTTTATAAAAAAAAATATTTCCCATGAATTAATGCAAATGTAATTTATGAGTAATTTAAAATTAACTGTAAATTTTAATCTAAAAATTTAATTTTAAATTGATTTTCCAAAAATAATTTAAGCTGGAAAGGGAACAATGTCCCTAAAAGATTTACATATCATTTCTTTTGTATGTATGTTTGACTGCTCAGATATTGAAATTTTGTTTTTGTTAATTGTATTTTTTATGGGTGCAATTAAAATAATTCCCATGTTTAATTTGAAATTATTTTTTAAAAAATTATGCAAGATATCTTTTTTAAAAAAATTGAATTGTTTTTCATTTGTTATTCCTCCTTTTTAGAAAATGCACAACTACCAGCTAAGTGATTCAAGTCATCTGAGGGTGTCATTCTCCAAGTCCACCATTTGAAGCTTACATTGTGGATCCATTTAGTCTGTGATACATGGAAGCAAACATAAAACCAACAATGTTCATTCAAGAGTTGAACTTTAAAACTTGTATAGTCATTCATCGTGCATCATGATGTTTTGATATTTATCTCCAAAGAAAGACAAAAAGCTACTGCATCCTTAATTATTTTTCTTCTTCTTCTTATTGTTTGTGTATGTGTTTTAGTGTTCATCATTTTACTATGATCAGTTTAAGTTAAGATAGAGGGGGGGGATGTGAATTGTTCTTTATATTAAAAGATGCAGTAGTAAGCTTTTTATCTTATCCTTGAAGATTCCATCATTAACCTGACTTCTAAATGACCGAACTTAAGATAAAACAATAGTATTTCTTGGATTCTATTTCTGCATCTTGTGTGCGAGATGCAGATTTTATTCCAATTTCTCATTTCTTTTCATATTAGTATTTTTTTATCGTGCATTTCCGTTATTCTCCCCTTTTCGGGTGGGTCTTTGCTGCTTCGTATCACAGACCTAAGTTTTCACACTTAGGGAGAGATAAACTAAGGGATATGGGTTTTTGTCGACATTGTCTTTTATATGAAAATTTTTCTGTATTTTTGCATACATTTTTTTGGTCTTTCGAAAGAAAAAGCACATGTAAATGGTCCTTTATTCTATTTTTTTTTCATGTATTATATTAAAATCATTACCTTGAGTAAAATCGTCTGTGTCTTCTCCTAATCTGATTCCAAAATATTTACATGTACACTTTAATCTCGAATGAAACGTTGATTTTTTTTTGTCTGCTTTGTATACCTGCTGTTGCTATAGTAGTTTTTCATTGTTGCTCTATTGTGGCACGCTGGCACATGCCTCCAATATGTTAACATTCTTTGATGTTTTTCTAATGTTGAGTGATAGTGTACTTTTCTATTGTATATTCTCTCAATCTGTTTATTTTACCTTTCTGGAATGCAATTCAGGATTTCAGAATATTGTGTATAAAACTTTCATTTTGATTTTTTTTTTCAATTTCTAGAACAAAAATAATTTGATCTGTCTGTAATTCCATGACTTTTTTTTTAAAAAAAAAAAATCAGATCACAGTTTTAGCACCCTGAATCAATTGTTACTGGAGAATATCTTAAATCTCTTAACTATATGGATGTATATAATTTCCAGGAATTCAATCTTATCTGATCGCTGTTTTAATAAATTTTTCCAAAATCATCCCCCAAAAAGTCACAAACATAATCATGTGATTGTTATTTAAAAAAAAAAATCTTTTACAGATTGTAGAGTATATTTTTAAGAGTATATTTGATAACTGTTATTAAATACTTTATTTTTCATCTGCAAAATAGTAAAGCAACATTCCATTTGCAGATGCATTTGTATTTTTTCATTTCTAAAGTATATATCATATTTTTCTGTATTTACACTTTAATAGCTGTAGGCAAGGATTAATTTGTTGTATATTGTACACATTTTATCGACCTTTCATACAGGCAGTGTGCATTAAAAGGTTTAAGACAAAAAGGACCATATTAGCTTTAGAAAATTTGATAGTTTTTGTGTACAGCTTTTATCACTCAGCAGATAGTAACAGATCTGCTCACCTGTTTTTATATGAAGTGAAGTTCTTATGCTGTCAGGCTTTCTAGGAGTTTAAATGGAAAAAAAGAAATTAAAACAACAATAACAAAAAGGAAAAAAACCTGCCAAAATAGAAAGTTACAAAGACTGTTGTATAGATGAGTTTTCATTGCCTTTATACGAACACACATATTAAATCTTTTAACTTGTTGTGCCTTGATGCATAGCTAATGTGAGTTCTTGGTTTTCCTCTACTATGAGCTTATGATATTCCAAACATTAGTAATTTAGAAAAAGAAAAGAAAAAAAGACTTGTATTTTGCTCTTGATTTTTTTTATTGGTACGTCATTACTTTTTCAGAAATTACAACATACTCAAAAGCTGGCCTTTTCAAATTTAGCCAGATTAGTTCAGGGTTCTCAGTAGGTTATCCATATATTTGTGTTGCCACTGCTAATCCCATTCATTGATTGGTGGTTGAATTATTAAAGAACGCTTTCCGTCCTGCGTTCTGACTGTTTTCTACCTCTAAAATGGCAAAGTTTTAAGTGCAAGAGCCTACTGTTATTCTGAAGAAATTGTTTAGATGGCTACCTCTTGGTTAACATGCAACATTTTTATCATCTGCAACTGTTTTGTAATTTTGTTGTAGTATAAATGTTTATTCTGAATGTAAGGCAATCTTCTGTTAAAAACATTTAACTGTTATTCATTATGCATGAAGATGATAAAGTGGTTATTTTATTTAGTTAATTTTTAAAGAATGATTCAACTATCTGAAAACTTTTCTCATCAGTCCTGTTGTTGAAAAAGAAAAACCCTGTTCTAATCTTAATAAGAAAGAATATTGTAAATGAAGCATTTGTTGAAAGTTGCTGAAATGCTTGATATCATATCATGTATACTATATATAAACAAGTATTCATACTATATGCATGATAATTAAATGTGTATGCACACAACACAAGCTGTGCCTTCTAACAGGTGCTACCTTTTTTTAGCACTGTTTTGCTTGTGACAAAAATTAATCTTTTATAATTATGTACCAAAATAAATAAACATTGTCTTTACATTTAATTACTTTGTTAAAAAGTTGTCTGTATGTTTTTTTTCTTCCTTTTTAATTTCTAAATTTGTATTCTGAATCAGTTAAATTAGTTTTTTATTCTTTGGAGTAACGAGTGTGTTATTCCAAAACATATCTTGTTAGATGAGATCTTTGAATGTTTTAAAAATCTGATTGCTGTGAAATTTGCTACTTTATTTCATAAATTTCAAAAAGTAATTGGATTTTACTTTTAAAAAAACTAAAATGTTGGATATAGTATTATTGCAAATTCTGGAGAAGCTGTTGGTAGTAATGACATTACCTGTTTGATGTACTTGTATTTCTTTCATCCTGAATGTGCTTGGCATCTACTATATAATCTTTTTCTTTGCTTATGTAGTGTGTAGACTCTTTCAATATTGTTCAAAGCTAAGACAAACTTTGACAAGCGAGCTTTGTTTCTATATCGGTGTCACTTTGTGTACCCCCAATTATGTCAAAGTACATATACTTGCATATAAATGTTTCATTTTTATCAATTGAAATCTGTGCATGAGCTATAGCATCTTGTTCTGATCATAAATATTTTTACAATTTCTTCTTTGTGTCTTCCTATCGTATACTTTCCTTCTTTATTTATTTATTATTATTTTTTTTAACTTTCTTTTTATCGTACATTTAAGCTTTTCTCTGTAATTTTGTTGTGGACATTAAACTTTGTGTCTATTCTTGGCTCCGTTTCTATTCTTAATGCCTCTTTTTTCCTCCTGCTGCCCCATTCATTTTTTGCACCTGCTAATCCTCTGTACTTTAGTAAATTTTCAAACTACTATTAATGTTGAAATTAACTTTTTTCTAGCCGTCATTATTACGATTGATTATGCATATAATAGATATTGGATATGTTTTTATGTATTTAATTTTAGCTTCTTAAGGTAAGTAATTGATCTGTTTACTACAAAGCCCCAATAAATTTACCATGACCAACTCTCATTGCTTATTATGTTGCAATTCAAATATAATAAACTGGAGAAAAAGGGCTTATAGGGTTATATCATGATAAACTGTCGATATAAGTACTAAGACGTCAAAAGTTCATTGATTTGCCTTTTAATTTATGAAGTAGGAGGTGGTAAATATACTTACCAGAGATAGTTCTGGGAAAAATGAAAGTGGTACCCATACTTACCGTTGAGCGTTAAGAGCAAAAAAATCATAGAATATTCATTGGTACGCATACTTACTTCTCTATTGTAGGTAATTTAAAATAACTTTGTACTTTTTTTTTTTTTTTTTTTTTTTTTTTAGTTAGTTAGAAATCATGGAATTCAAATTCAGTAATGTCTTGCATTAAAATTGGAAGCTCATTTTGCATTTATTAGGCTGGCTGGGCAGATTGCTACATTGCATAAAAATAAAACTATTGCACTTTGATGCAATTTTTTTAATAACATAGCCACATTTGGCTTTAAGAAATAAACTGAAATATTATTAATTTTTTATACTCTACTGTATTCTAATCATCAGTACATCAAAATTGGAGTGAAAATATGCATGAAATCATTAACAGCAAGATTCCAAATTTTAAGATATTCCAATTGTATGAACAGTCTTTATTCATTTTCAAAAAATGAATATTGAATTTATGTTAAATAAATTCAATATCAAATAATTATAATTAAATATAAGAATATCTTGTTCATAAGGAAAGCAACACAGTGGTGATTAGTTACACAGTTAGAAAAAAATTTCAGGAATGCACGGAAAAATTCAGGAAAAATTTCAAAAATTTTAATGACAAAAGCTAAAACATAATGCCCCTACGTGGATTGCGAACGGGCAGTGGTAAGCAAATTTGCCACTTTTCTATTCAAATGATACTTAAATTATAGACTTATTGTATTTCAGATCTATTAAGGTAGCTTAATCGAATTTTAAGCGTCTGATTATCCTATTTATCATTTTAAAATAGTTATTTAAACCCTTATAAAAATAAAATCTTTTACAGGTGGTAAGAATATATACCAGAGAGCTATAAAGGATTAATTTAATCAAACTGTACTACAGGAAATAAGTTTTTCTACACACATAAAAAGTTCATTTTAGAAATCAGTGTTGAAAGAAATATGGAAAAAGAACCTTTTGACAGAAGAGGGGAAATTTTTGGCTTTTATTTAACAAAGACGTCCTGTTAAATCTTGATTACTTTCATGAGATTAAGTATTGTTATAATATTTGTTTGATAAAATTAAGAAAACATTTTACAAAAAATTCAGATTACAGCTCTTATTAATTAAAGGAATTGCTATCAGTTATTCACTTTTTAAAATTTGTAATGACTTAAACAGTGCAAAAATTATTTACAAATTGCCCCCTCCCCCTTTTTTTTAATTCTATTTTCTGAATATGTGCCTAGAAGAGTAAAGAGAATTGGATTTTAAGGTTCCTCGCTGATCTTGTTTACTTAAAAGGTGCAAAAGCAACAATTTGGGTAATTCTAATAGCCAAAATTATATGCAAATCTTAAACTAAGGATATAAAGTGAACAACATGGGTTTACTTAATGAATAAGGCACCTGAACTTCAAAAGTCAATTTAAATTTTTTTTATTAAGTATCTAAACTGTATTTCATCAAATAAGAAACACTAAGTTAAAGGTATAAACATTTGTTTAAAAAATATTAAATATATTTTAAATAACAAACTCGACTTATGAAATTCTTAAGCTAAAATTTATAATAAATTCTGGTCCTTAGATTAATATAAATATTAAGTCCAGATTACCTTTAAATTATTTCTAAAGTATTAGCACAAGCCCAGTCCGAATTAAGGGTACCTGCATCACGGTATAATATAACAAAAACATATGGGAAGGGGGAAAAAATGAATATGAGTTCTGATATCTTGAAAAATCGAACGATTAAAGACCATGTCCTGTTGAGTGAAAATTGAGTATAATTACTATTAAGAAACGTTCGAGATAAAATAAATGCTATCTGAAAGCAGAATAAGTCTGTTACCATTAAAGCATGACTAAATATATTTTGCCCAGATAGAATCCTAAAATATGAGTTATTAATGCCAGGGAACCCAAGTTACGACGGAACAACAGAGCTAACAAAAACTAAACATTCGATGTAGTAATGATTAAAGTTGAAAAAGAATAATTAATGTCTGAAGGAGTTCCAAGAGAAACAAGTTGAAATTTAAAATAAAAATTACAGTTAAGCTTTTAACAATTTATAGGTTTAAAAATTGAAATATTTAAACGAGAAATATAAGCCTTAACACCAGAACATTCAAAATTCTATTATATTATAGATAACAAAAAAAATTTAAATTGTTAACTCATTCAGTGGTTCAAAATTAGTTTTCAATACCACTCATATCCTCCATTTTTCTAATTGTTTTCATTTTTTAAAGATTTTTAAGCCAGAATTTTTTATTTAGCCTGAATTGTTTTAAGATTATTGTTCGTTCGGAAGTTTGAAGAATTTAAAGATAAACCATAGCTAATAAATAGGAAATAGACTATGCCCATTGTGATTTTTTTTAAATCTAGACATGCGTCATCTCTAATAATCGAGTTTTATTTTTATCCCAGTAATTATCCTATCTCTCATTATAAATTAGTTTTTAGTAGAGTCAAGTACCGATTTGTAGAATGGGTGAACGCGAAGTTCTTATCTGGACATAGGAAATGATGAGGGTAGTGGTAGGGCAATGAAATTACTTATCTATTGGCTGTGATGTAGAGGACTTCTGTACTTTAATTTTTATAGAAATTGATTATTTAAGTGATTGGAGAGGTGAGGGGGAAAAAGTTTATATTATCGTAGAAGTTAGATATAAAATCGGATCAGAATGAAGTGGGCTTGGTAAAACTAATTAAATTCAATCACTGAAGAGATGTTGGTGTCTTGGCATTCTCCATGAGTTTGGGATTATAAAATTCTATTTCATTGCGATATTATCGCTCTATTCAATTTATCAAAACATCTTTTTGAATGTTTTATAAATTTTATTTTATCGTGGCTACGTTGAAACTTCTATGAATGTCGTTCCTAACAAATTGCATATTACTGATTTGCCGAATCGTTTCATTATGTAATCTTTCAATAATAGTGATGTGGGATTGTGCATTAGTCAACCATACTGAGGACGCATAGGAACAGGGAAAGTGGAATTCCCACCCCGACTTCTTTGTCTGCTTGGCAAAGCCACAAGCCTGGGTTGTAATATGTGCATTCATCCAAGATTCGTCTATCAACCACTTCACATTTTAAAGGTTATTAAATTGCTTTTAACGGCTCTGCAAAATGACTATAATAAATATATTGATGTTAATGTTACTGAGAGCCCATATGGTCGCTAAATCAATCGCAGCCAGACGCTTGAAAATACTTCTTATGGTCATCCGAGGAAGAAGCTCCCTCTTGATGAAATCGGCATATACATTGGATAAGATCAATTTCTTCTCTATCGGAAAATACATTCAGCAGGGTTTGAATGTTATTGGAGCACATTACCTAGAACTGGAACTTGCTGTAATATAAATTCATCAATATGAGCGGTGTGTTGTTGATAAAACTATGAACGGAACTTAAGAATTATACTTTGATACATCGAAGGTAGTTAATATGGATACCATTGCCTTCATAAATTCCTGCTCATTTAATGACAGAGTTGTGTGTATAAAATATTTTAATTTTTATCCACACTCCAGACGATTTTAGTAATTTGATTAAATGGTTTTGTTTTGAAATATGGATAGTTTAAGTTAATATGTAGTCAATTATAATCTTTAAACAATTGATAGTTTTTATTCCTTTATTAGAAATGTAAATTGTCCATAGGTGTCAATAGTACAGGTTTCCTGCATTTCTAATTTTAAAATGTTGATATAAAAGTTCAAAATTGCAGGGGCAATAATAGATCTCTGTTATCAATTTTTATAGCAAATTTTGTCCATTTTTAAAACGTTATTAAAAGAGACAGTTCTATTTTAGGAAATAAAAGATGAAATTTATATAAAACCAAGTGATATTTTGCTCCTCAACGATCTATATATAAACTCAAAATCGCAGTAGCGGCACTTTTTTAAATATTAGTGTTTCAAGAATTTTAAATATGAATCATAAAACAGAGTACTTGTATAAAAATTTAAAATTCGCAACTTATGACAGCATTTATTGATTCAAATGATATAAAAAATAATTATTTACTTCGTTTAAACCATTTTTTTATATGCATATGCCTATTGCTAAATTTTTTGAAAATTAGCTGTTGGGTTCTGATTGGATCCTCTGTTTTAGTGGACACATATCCTGTATATATATATTATTTGTAGCTCTAAATAAAACTAAATTATTTAATTAAAAATTGCATATTTTAAAAGTTCACAGAAAACTTTTTCTTGAATTTATGTTTAGTTCATTTCGTGCCGATATGCGCTGTTATAAATATTTTTCTAGTTTTGCACTAAGGGTTTACTTTTAATTTGAGCTTTGATAAAACTAATTTTTCCCATGCACGTGTAATTGCAGGTTAAAGTTTATTTTGTTCGAAATAAATAGTTGGAAAATGTGATTAAACTATTTTTTTAATTTTCATTAAAATCGGGAACTTTAATTTATAGGGTAAATATTGGTATCATTGATGTGCAATCATTTGTGGAAGTTACCATGGAAAAACGCAAAATCTCCTTTAATTTTCAATCGACTAAAATTTAAAACAAAAAACATGATGCGTACATTCTATCCTCCAAAGTATATGTGTACTAAATTTGGTAGTTTTAGATCTGGGCTGTAAAGTAAATACGATTAATTTTGAAGGCAAGATATTGCGTACTAAGCACAGTTTAGATATTCTTCGAAAATCCTTGAATGCGAAACGGACGGCATATTGCCGAAATGTACTGGGTAAGCAAAATGATTTTGCTATTGCACTGGTTTCTAAGAAATAGGGACTATAATGAAATGACATATAAATTGTGCTTAACCATGTTTATTCATTACAAAGCAAATGTTCTCTTAAAAATCAAAATTAAATTTTTAGATGATAACTATCTCGACTTTGTTACACAATTTTTTTTTTTTTTTTAACGCTTGTGGGATGTTATCGGTAATCAGCTCAAAACCTGCGCCGAAGAATAATAATTGTAATATAAGGAATATTATACATACCATGACATGAAATTAAAAATGGAAATTGACGGGAAAGTTACTTTTCCCATTAGGTAATAGTCGGTTCATCTAACAAACTGCCTTTCGTTTGACAACTTCCATCCGTCGCTTGGGTAATCTAGAATTGAAATGTTCAAAATGAAAGGTTCTTTGTGATGCTATCGAGGAAATTGTTATATTTCTCCTTCTAACTTTAAATACAAATGGTTATCAAAATAACGGAAACACACCGTGAATAAAAGTGACATTTTAGAATTACGTTAACCATCAGATTTTGTTTTAAATATAAAAAGTATACATCATGGTAGTATGAAGTAACTTCAGTGAAGTTGTCTACGTCTATGTATACGTCTGTCAAAAGCATAAAATGTCAGATCTCACAGACGTTCAGAGGCCAAATTGTTGCTGCACTGGAGCAACTGTGACTGAAACATTCCAACTTTTCGACGTTTCTAGATGCACAGTGACTAATGCCATGACAATATACACACAACATGGCAAAGCAAAATAGTGGATGGAAGGAGAAACTGAGTGAAAGAGACCGAAGAGTTACTGAAGCGGATTCAAATGTCTACAAAGAAAATTAGGGCAACCAAAGTGACCCCGTAGCTCGATCAGCATTTGGATTCTCCAGCGTCAACAATTATAGAAAGGAGGCACCTTAATAAACAGAACATTTAAGGAAGAGCAGCAATTCCCAAGCCACATGTCACAGATGTTAATGCCAAACGTCGTGAACAGAGGTGCTACAACAAAATTTGGTCTGTTGATGAGTGGAAGACAAGCGCAGGCATATGAACGCGATTGTCCCCTTCTAATTGTCAGGCATGGAGGTGAATCTGTCATGGTAGGAACAAACGCGTCATGTTTTTCTGCTGACTCAATCGTTATTTTGCAAGAAAGGATCAATAGGGAGAAGTTTTTGCTGACTAGATGCAAACGAAGCAAACTTTGTTTCAGACTGTACACTTGGAAACATAAAGTCAAAAGTGAATAGATATACTTTACAGAAAATATGATATTTGTAGAAAATTTATAACAAGCCATCCAATATTTACAAATTCAAATACAAGCTACTAATGACATTTTTTTTTAATTTACCACAACGAATTTATATCTAAAGCAATATTAATTTGCGTTCATTGAATTTGATCGTGAAATAAGACAGATGACAATTAAATTTCATGTTTCAATTACAAATATATATTTTGTATGAACAGTATTTCGCCCCAATCCGTCGAATGCAACTCTTGTGAAAAGGCTTCACCTTCACAGAACTATTGAAGCTCTTCAGATGTTGAAGAGAATGCAGTTGTGGAACTGCATCTGGCAAAATGATAGAACACAAAACACTTAAAAATGGACATCATTCTAAATATTTGCTTGGGGAGGAAAACATAGATCTAGTCCCTCACACTAAATGTTTTATAACTAGGGGAAAAACAGTCATATTAAAGATGAAATAGGAGTTCTTGTTTAATCACAGATGACATAGAACACTCAGGAAAACATATACTGAATCTATATGTTTTTACGCCAAGGAAATAATCACATAAACAGATTAATAGCAATTCTGCTTCAAAAGTATATCTGCCGAATTTCTAATACTGCCACGAATTTTTGATTTTACCATTTTGCAAGATCGGAGAAGCAATAATGTACTATAATGAAGTCATTTAAGAAAACCTATAAATTCCGAAACCAAATAGCAACTAAGGCCCAATTTTTTTCTAATTTGTTAAAAAAATATTTCACTCTCTATCAAAAACTTTCTTTGAGCATTCTGAACGATACGACTCCTGTTAATGAAAATTTTAAATTATAAATGTGGCCAAAAAATTCTGCATATGTAACAAACTAAAAATCTGTAACCTGAAATAAATTTTTTGTATTGCCTATGCAAAGAGATATAGCCACTCTTCCACAATAGATCTTCAATTTTGTTTTTTCTTATCCGAAGTATAGAGAGAGAATTGTTACCATTAAAAAAAATTCGAACTCGCTATTTCGAAGGATCATCACATTTAAGGCTTTTTTGAGTTAAAAATAAAATAAAATAAAAATGTTTGTGACAAAGATAAAAACGCTTTGAACTAGATGGGTGAAATGTAATAACGCTTATACGGTCTCTAAATCAATTTTGTAAGTTTCTAACAAACTTTGAATCTATTCATATGAAGTCTTCCTGTCCAAATATTTGAATTTAAATTAATACGATAACTACAAAACAAAGATAAAATTCGGATAGATACAGTACCATCTGTTGTGTAGACAAATGTCAAATTTTATGCCAAATCCAAAAAGGAGTTGAACATCCGTCGTTTTGCACTTTTAAAAACATGTAAACATAATAAGTCAAAAATGCAGTGACTTAAATAAATATTTCAAATTTGGTATGTGATTTTGTGACTACAGTCACATTTCTGTGTCATCGATTTGGAAAAAGACATTTAAAACAAATTCATTTTCGGATACCAGAGATTAATCTTCAAAATAATTGCCAAGAATTACACATCAGATGTAGTAGAAATGCTGACTTCACACCAAAGTTTAATATTTCGTAACAATTGCACACAAATGCCACGCAAGGCATCCTCTGGAATACACATTTATTAGAGAGTATGCGAGAAAGTGTCGGGGAGACCACTCAAACTGGTTACGACTGTGTTAATATTGTATCGCATGTATTAAGAAATTTAGTACAAGCGATTTCATTCTTGACTATGCTTAAAAACGTACCTCCAAGACTGTTATGGAAAAGTAAAACTTTCCGAAAATAAGATAAAGGGGAAAAAAATTATTTTTTCTGAATTATTATGCTATTAACAGTTGTATTGGTATTGTTCAATTCACACATATCTTAAGTCTTTTGAATGAAAAAAAAAAAACCATACAATCTTTTTTAAAACTTTTATTTTCAACAAAATAGCCTATTACCATCCAAAATTTAGTAAAGGCAGTTAATAACTATGCATGATATAATAAAATAGATTGTTAAAATTGGTTCCATCGAGTGCGGTTACACAAATTCATTGCTATCTGTAGACTAGGGATGCCACAATCAGCTCTAGAATGAGAAAAAAATGCTGCAAAAGGTGCGGTGTATGAAATGTAAAGCACAAGTGATTAAAAATATTTCATTTACAAAATAACATGTGGGAATCTTGCAAATTTAATTATCGGCACATGAAAAAATTGTGCAAATGCATAATTTCCTTTAAGAATCGGCGAAACTGGAAATAATCAATATAAAAAAGTATCACAATATTCTGTAGATAGTATCTTGAGAGTCACCAAGAAGATTTAATTCTGTTACTTAAAGACAGTATATCATACAATTATTTTAAATAAAATTTCAAACCGTGATTTTAGAATGGTTTCAGTTCGATCATTCAAAACCAGTGTGAAATATTGAAGGGAAAAAAAAAAAAAAAAAAAAAAACCTTAAAACAATTCTCAATAACCTACTATTTATAGTAGGACATATTTATTAATAAATTCTTCACACTGTATGATGGCGAGTGCGAATCGTTTTGACAATTGCTATCAGTTTCGAATTATAGGAAATTTCGAGAATAAAAATCCTTTCGAAATGTCTGCATCAAAACATAATAGACAATGTTCGACTCTTAAAAAGTCAGACTCTATCATTACTTAGCAATTGCTATGCATGATCTAGCACAGTAACGTTTTACTATGAATATTGCCCCTTAAAAAGCAATACTACCTAGCTCTTTGCAAAAGTCAGAAAGAATTGAATTTTCTGCAACTAATAAAGATTATTTTTGAATAGTTCACATCTAGCACAAATAAAAAATTGCATTTTACCAAATAGAAAATATTGGTTGTGAAAATTCATTTTTTCTAGTTCTTTCAAATCTGGAAGATTAAGATAGAAGGTGTTAATGATATCTGATTAGCATATGTACCACAAAGAGTTGAAAAGTACTGAAAAAATACTTTTCAGCCCCCTCCCCAAAACAATTACCTGATATAAAATAAAAAAAAAATGCTTTAAACGTAGAGATTTTTTTTTTTCTTTTCCTTTCTTTTTTTTGCTCATGTTTATACAAATCTGAGAGTTTTCAAATGTACAAAAAATTGCAATGAAAACCATGTCTCAAAAATGCACTAATTGCTCATTATAAGAATAAACATTATAAATCTCAAAATACAAATGACTATCCATTTCTTTCAACATAGATACTCTGTCTCTACAAAACAAATTGAAACAAATATTTAAATTTACTATATACAATACTTTTTTTAAATGAAAGATATAATTGCATTTGACTAACTAGTATTAAAAGTTTATACTAAAATCAAAATTTTAAACAATTATACAAAAATGCAATGTCAATACAATGTACAGTCACAGGAATTTTAAATATATTTTCCAAGTAAAGAATAGAAACAAAATTTGCACCATAAATTTTCAATTAATTTACTTTAAAGAATTGTTTAGTAAAAAACTTAATGAAATAATCATTTTAGTTTTTTGGAGAGGAGAAAAGAAAAATTTCAGATAAAAACATGCAAAAAAATAAAGTGGAAGTTGCAATATTGGATTTTATTTATTCTCTAAATTTAATCTTCTCTTATCTGATTCATTTTGTTGAGAAATGATTAGAACAAATGCCGAATGGCATGATGTAAAAGAAATCACAAATTGAAGGATTAACTTCAGAGGGGGGAAAAATGCCTTTCTAAAATGAGTGGATGACAAGATTCAAGATTAGTTGAATAATATTTCTATTCAAGATTAGTTGGGAAAATAATACATGATAATGGGAACTACTTCATTTAAAACTATATATTCCCCAATTATTATAGAAAAAGCAAGATGGTTTTCAGGACAGAGTGTTGCTATTTGGACCAAATATATCTTCAGACAGGAAAAAATATTGCAGGAAAAAAAACTGCAAGTAATAAATTAGAATTTATTTTTTACAAAACTCCTTACAAACAAGCTCTGAATTAACAAGATAATTAATCTCAAAAGATTTAAATGAACATATGAAATATAACTTATGAAAAGAAAGTTTGAAATGGTGCTCACAAGAATAGTTTTAGATAAGACAGTAGAAATATTATTTCAATTAAATTTTTATTTCTGATTTTTAAGCATGTCATGAGTTCTTCAATTTAATTTTTTATTTTTATTTTGTGACTATTAAAGATAAGATGAAAAAGTCTTGATTACTTTTCTTTCTAATTAATCTAAAACTGGTAATCAAGAAAAATTTTAATCATTAGAAAAATCCATATTAATAAATTATTTCTGAAAATTTTATTGTTTAAAATGGAATAAGAATAAAAATTTAATTTAATTTAAATAACCTTTTATTCGGGTTATTTAGAAATCCTACCTTAAATTTAATTATAACTGTTTTGAAAAAGTTATGAATATTTCATGGCTATTGTAAGTTTCAAAGATGGACTGCAGAAATAAACTGTCAGGTTTTAAAATTTGGAGATTCCTGTTTTAAATTCCTATATCCAGTTTTAGAACTAGATATAGTTATAAATATATCAAATCAACTGATTTCATTTTTACAAAGTAGGGAGGGGAAAAAACAATACAAATCATGTTAGAAAGTAAGAGAGGGCAAAACTTAACTCAAAAGAGAAAAGAGGAGGGAAAAATTAGAAAAAGGTGTTTAAATTAGGAGGCAACACTCTTCCCTAAATGAATCTCATTATGAAGGAAACCAAAAGAAATATAAAAAAAATCGTTTGAATTAAAATATTAAATATAAACAACTAAATATTAATTAAAAAGTAAATTTACTGTTATCTCTCACAAAAATCTTGATAATTACAATATTTTATTCAAATTTCCGCAGCAAATCTTTCAGGCTACTATGATTAAAGTAAATATATTTTTAAGTTAATTTACAGAAAATGTTATTTGTATATTAATACATTTCTATCAGGAATTATTATTATTAGAAAGATTTATTTAAATTATTATTAAAATTATTTTATTACACCTTCTTTTAAATCTAAAGGTTATAAAACTAGATAAAAACAGACTAGATTAGTTATACAGGTTATTCACAAATTGAAATGCACAGCATAACAACAAAGGAATGTTTGAATGGAAAATTGTAAAAAGGCAATAATACTAAGAACAATAGCAATGGAATAACATAGAAGAGTTTTTAGTTTGAAGATGAACTACTGTATGCTTACATAGAACATAAAATCATAATTATGATAAGATTTCAAAACAGCTAATTATGTAATTGCCTAGCACAAACATTTACTATTTTACAAATTGCATTGTTTGTATAAAATTTTTAACATTCCCTCTTTTTTCTTTTGTATTAGAAGTTCCAAGTGATTATTCAAATATATGTATAATTTAATTTTTTTGTCACCGTTAGGAATGAACGAACAACAAATTAGACTTAAATGTCAATCACTGATATAACAAAAAAAATCATCGCACAGTTCCCTCCTTCTTTTAAATGACATTTCTATACTTATAGATCACTGATAAATTAAACAGCATTTTGTACTTTAAAGATTTTTACATAATGACTAGCAAAATAATAAATTTTGATATATAAGGTTAATTCATTTTTTTAAAAATATACACTAAGCCTTCTTTCTCTTTACAACATGATTAAAATAAAATTAGGGAGGGAGGGAGTTCGCAGTTAAAGAACTTCCCAGTTAAACAAATTTTGTTCCATGAGGAGCAAGGAATTCCTCTTGTAATAGTAAAGACTGGAACTTTGTCTATTAAGAATATTAACAAGTGTGGAGAAAAATAGTTTACACTTCACATAATAATGTCCCCATAATGTAACAATGCCTTAACTGTAGGTAGTTTGATACAAACTCAGGATTTAAATAAATTCTAAACACAGATTACATAAATTTACAAACATGTAAGTATACATGGAATTTTTTTAAAATCAATAAATATATTTTAAAACTTATTACTTAAAGAATGAAATTTCAATAAATTTTATTATTGAATACAATTTTTTGTTAATTAAATAAGGTGCAGAAGGATAAGCTAAGTCTGTATTTAACCTCTTGCACTTTAATTATCACAAGTGAATGAAACAATAATACAATGAAAGGGGTAATATTACATATTATATTCTTTTTCACGAAGAAAGAAGCATTCCCTTTTATGTCTTATATAACTAAATTACGTTATAACTTAACATATTCATTGTTGGTAACTATGTTAAATACTGTGAAATATTCATTTTTCAACTTTTGAGAAGATTTTTTCATTAGAATTTGATAGTTTGCAGATATTTATTGAATATATTGTCACAGGTTCTTCTCTTCATTACAACTAGGTTACAGTAGGGACATATTTCTAGACATACTACCTCTATTAAATGCAACAGTGTCAAACAAAAGATGCCAGAAAGCCTGAGAAAAGTATTATACTTGTGCAAGAATGTATATATATAGGTCTTGCCTCACCACACATTTCAATATAACCCAACAATGAATTACTATCAATAGGCTCAATTCAATATTAACCTGTACTGTTATCATATATCAATGACCAAGTGATTCTCTTTTCATGTATATCTTTCCGCTGAAGACTAATCTTAAACATGATACTATGAGCCACGAAAAGAGAAATACATCATCATGCCTCTAACCTCTATATAGTTGTTTCAGCCATATGGCTGAAAGGAGAGGAAGAGATGTGTGGGAGTATGTGGCTGATATTAATAAGAGTGTGTTGGTAGGAGCTTTGATGGGATCTCTGAGAAATAAATTAAAATTGAAATTTAACAAAATGCATGTAAATAGTTTAATCCATAAGATATAATAAACATGTGTTGCCAAGAAAAATGCCATCACTTTATCAAGGCTTGAACATGCATAATCATGGATATTTGATCACAGTCTTGAACAGGTTAATCTTTTTTAAATATGATGACTATATTTCACATCTTTTAAAAATATTTTATAAAACTAAGCATCCCTCAATAAATTCTCAGCACAAGAGGTTAAATTTTATGTCCAAAATCCTGCAAAAATGCTTAAGTTATAAAACTTTAGAAATTTTTTAAAAAAATAAACCTTTACCCTATGTTTACACACAATAAATACTTCTAAGAAATTCATACAGATGGAACTTTCTCATTCTCACACACACTATATAAATAATCTTCTATCAGGACTATGATTATAGGGACTAGGTTAGAAATATTCTTTTCTATATATATTTATATAAAAAGCATACAGCAAAATGAATCTAACAATTTCTAAGATTTACAACTGTAATAAAAATTATACACTAGAATGAATAAAAATAATAACAAAAAAGGAAAGACATTGTATTAACAAATTGATTTCACATACATCTTTAAAGCTAAAAAGGGCACAAATCCATATAACTGCCCTCAATCGGTAAGCAATTATAAAATTCAGATATCAAGGATCTCATGCGGTGCTAAAACTGAAATACTCTAAATCAAATTTTTAATTTTATAACAAGCTGCTTATCTATCTTTTAAAGAAAAAGGAATGTTAAGAATCTCATTACAAGTATATATACATATTAGAGAAAATGAGATTTTGGATTGACTTTACATAATTCACATGTAAAGGAAGTTTTTACCACATACTACATGGGCACAACATTCTTATGATCTTTAATACTCTAATTGTCAATTAAATTTAGGAAAGCATAACAATGTCATGCATATTTACATAGAATAACAATGAAACACATTTGATAACACCAATAAGGGATGCTCTCTTGTGCTTGAATGAAGATTGTAGAAGTTCCTGTGTCTGGTCCCAACACCAACATTTCAAAGCTGCCATTAGATATTAAAAAAAAAAAAAAAATGCAGGTTTTATCGAAAACCATGTTACTTTAAGAAATCAATCACTAGATCTTTAGTTCCAGTACAGGTTTCAAAAACACTGGTAATATCACATAAAAAAGTATTTGTGACCATAACACAACAGCAGATCTTTATGTTTAGTCTTCAGTTAATATTAAAGTTCTAAAAACAGCTATACAGGATACTAAATATGCTTGAATATCCGTGGGTTACTAATCCATCTTCAAATACATGGATACTGCAAATGAAAAAAAAATTTGATTAGAAAAAAGAAAAAAAAACATTATTTTACCATAACATGACAGAAAACTGCCTTGTAATTTTCATAGTTGCATTATCATTCTACCAATATGCATTACTTAGTTTTTAACATGGAAATTGGAAAAGGGATCAAAATTATAGATTGAAATTGTTTTGCATATTCTATAGTATTTACAAAATAAACATGGAAGGGAAGAGGACACACATATCTTCGATAATAAATGAAAGACATTTACATTACAGTAATACATTAGTTAATTACAGTAATACATTAGTTTTTAAAAAACAGATATAGGATTTTTCTTTAAAAACTCTTGCCCTTTAAGCCTAATTTGAATTCAATATGGCAAATTCTTTTCATTCAATATTTTTCAATCATAAAATAGTTTATCGTAAAATATATGTCAAATAGAATGCCCATTTTTTTGAATCTTATATAATCCTCCACTCTCAGATGGATGCGAACTAAGAAACATTTTTGCCAAATTTAGAACCTGGAAATTCTAATTACATTATTAATAAAATTGTCTTTATAATAAAAAAAAAAATCATGACATTTACCACAACTAAAGGTGGTAAAGTGTGGTTAAAATTTTACCCTTTTTTTTTTTTGTCATAAATTCAAAACATCGTCACACAAAAATTGATTTCTCATCATCTTAAAGCTTACAAAATTTATCCCTCTTTTCCATTTAAAAATTGTTTTTCCTTTTAATTTTACTCAATTTTCAAAGCTAATTTGAACAAATTTTCTATAGGTTCGATTTTTTTCTTTCTTTCTTAAATTGAAATAATAATCTTATTTTACTGTTTAATCCACATGATCGGACATTATGCTTTTATCAATTTTAACATTAATTTTTTCAGACTTTAAAAATTTTATTATTATTTTTTATTAAATTATTATTACAAAAGATTTAATATTCAAGTACAAAAATTTATACTAAACATTATCTTTTAAAATTGTTGCAATATTTTTTTTTTATTGGCTCAATTTTGCCTCCTATAATTGCACTTTTAAAATTTTAAATCCCTATTTGGTATATCATAAATTTTAAAATTTCTAAAGGATAAGATGTACAGCTTAAAAGTAATGTATTTTGTTCTTTCTTACCTACATATAGGACAGGTAAAAGCAAGTGAAGCTGTGGGTATATTACTAGTTCAATATAAAATAATAAGGAGATTTTGTTTTTTTCTTTTTTCAAAAACAAGATTTAAGGAAGGAGAAAAACACTAAATTATAAATAACCGAACTGAAAGCAAAAACTTCATTTGAAACATGAATATCTAAACCCTTTCCTTGATTTAAAAAAAAAAAAAAAACTCTAAATGACACTTTTAAGGGTATGAAATATTGATTCATCTTGATTTTATATCAACTCAAACTATGTTAAGGTTTATATGAATGATTTTAACAGCTGATAAATTGTTGAAATTGTTTAAAATGTAATATTTGAACTTGTTACTCAAAGTTTAATACGTATAAGTAAATAATGAATTTTCCTACTCTACGTTGAGTTCTTATATTCGCTTAAATTAAAACTTGAAATACAAAGGAATTATTTAATCAACATTTCATGAAAACAAAGTGGAATTTAAATGCAAATTTTAAAGAAAAAGAAAAAAAAAGTTATAGAAATAAAGAAAAGAAAAAGAAAATGTTAAAAAGAGCAAACCTGGAAGCAATAAGGAGGGAAAGAAGGCTGGAAAGGTAAGTCATTTATTTCAAACTGATTTACTTGATTCATAAGTGAACGAGCTTGACAAGTAAGCTCTATTTGATCGGGCGTTTTTCCAAAAACAATCATATGCCAATCAGTATTTTGCTACAATAAATAAAAGCAGCTTACCATTGTTTATAATAAAGAAAAGACCAGAAGCTAAGCAATCATATAATTAAACAAAAAGAAAAGTGAATAAAGAATGAGAAATGCAGTTAACCCATTAACCGCTGGTGTTGCGTTGACGCAACGGTCTATATAAATAAATATAAAAAAATAACCATTAAACAAATTTTTGAATAAATTACAGTTTTATGTTAAAGAATAGTATTACTAACAAATCAGTGAAAAAATTGACTTAAATAAATTATTTTACACCTAGTAATCGATGTTTTACTTTAAGCATTTTTTTTTTGTTCAAATTTCCAAACTCATTTCTTCTCAGAAAGAATAAAAATTAAAGTCAAATTGGGGTTTGGTTGTGAAATACATTAGGCAAGGCCACTCTTTGTTAGTACATTACACAAAGCAGGTGTTTCTGTGCGGGAGGAGGGAAAAGTAAAAACAGGTGTTGCGTTCGCGCAACGTCAGCGAAAAGGGGTTAGATTGTTATCCTTCTTGAAAGATTTCATTTCAGTACTGTGCGTCTTATTGGTAGCAACTTTTTTTATCCTCTGTGGTTTAGAATGCGTAGAACAAGATATCTTACGTTAGAAGAAGCTTTAGAAAAAAATTTCGAACAAAATTCCAATGACAAAGATGCAGATTGGACCGATATTGTTGTCGTACCTCCAGAAATAGCAGATGCTAGTGATGAAGAAGAAGGTAATGAAAATATTTTAAATAACGATAATGAAGTTTTACCTAGAGATACTGAAGGGGAAGTTGAAGTTCATATAAAAAAGTTAGATACTCCCAAAAGTTCTGCTAAAAAAAAACGGAAAAAGGAAGAATTACAATGAACAAGAAAGGGACCAATTGATAGGCCTCAACCAAAAAATGAAGAAAAAGCTTCAATTGATCGCATTAAAAAAATCATAGAAGATATAACTAGTGCAAATATTTTCAATCTTTTTTTTCTCAGTTTGAAGAAAAAAAAAAAATAATACTTGTTGTTCGGTGGAACAACAATTCTGTTGTGACAACAGGGTCAACGTTTGAAAAAGATTGAACCGCAAAAATTTTTTTCCCGATAATCTCAGTAGAAGAAAATATTAATAGCCCAACCTCATTGCATTGAGCAATATAATCAGAAAATAGGTGGTGTTGATTAGTGTGACAATTTTGTTTCCAATGACAGAATTAGGGTCCATGGCAAAAGATGGTGGTGGCCGATATTTTCAAATTTTATCAATGTTGCACTAACAAATGCTTGGAGAATATCAAGATTTTCTGAAGAAAGAAGTAAAAAGTCATTGTTGGATTTTAGATGAGAGGTTGTGCTTCATCTGTTACAGACGCCCTTGGATAGTGAGATAAATAAGAAAAGATCAGCTACAGGACATCCAAGCAAATCCAACCTTACAAAACCAATATCCGAAGGACATTTTATTGTTAAGTCTACAGACAGTAGAAGACTATGTTGCAAGTATTGCCACATCCAAACTATTTATCGCTGCAATATTTGTGAAGTTGCTTTACACCATAATTGTAGTAAAGCATATCATACTTGAAATTTATATCACCTTATTCTTACATAATAAGCTTGTCAACTACATTTATTTGTTAGTTTTTAATAAATTAAGATTTTCAAAGAAGTGTATTGACTATTTTACATACTTTAATAAGCTCACAAAAATTTCTAGTTTTTAAAACGCGAAGAAATAGCGGCGTAATGCTCGATGATAACGATCAACATTCGTACTTCTTTTCCGCTGATGTTGCGCCAACACAACACCCTATATTTTTAAAGGGAAGTGCAGTTTCCTTATTTTTAAATTAAATTACTATTATAAGTTGTCAAAATAATAACTTGTATTGTTTGCATCGAAAACAAATAATGATTTTGAGTTTTGGCGTTTAATGGGTTAAAGAATCACAATTTCTGAAAAATAATGAAGAATTACCTTTTCATTAGAACTGTAAGGCAGACTGCTGTGGTTAGACATGAAAGGCATATAAACACTTTGAAGCCCACTTTCATACTGGTACTAAATGTAAACAATTCAAAATATTACAAACATGCACATCATATAAATAAAATATGTCATCATATCAAGCATAAAGATAAATTAATATACAATTCATAACAATGTAATATAGAATTCTTCTATTTTAAAATCAGATATAGAAATACAGCACAACTATTTTATGAAAGTAAATGCAAATATGCAATGCAACTATTTTATGACTTTTAAGTTAATGATTAAAAAGTGAAAACCTAAGTTAGGGAAATTTAACCAAATCCAATCTAATCTAATGTATGGCAGATTATTTATCATGCATATATTACATTATCTTAATATAATAATTTTTGAAAATATCTGCATTAATTATTTGTGTTCACTTCAAAAACTCTATAAAAATGGAATTTTGCTTCAATATTTGTATTGCTAAGATAATTCTCTATTGCTAAACTGTATTCAATTATGCAGGAAGCAATTTTTAAATAACTTGATATTTCACTTCATTGTTTGGATTTATCCAAAATAATATACACTCTCTATTCCTATAACTTTTTTTAGTCTTGTGTACATTTAGTGTAAAATATTTACCAATATAATATTATATGAGAAAATACAAGCATTTCTAGAATAACCAGGAACTCTACAATTAACCTTATTATTTGCATAATGATTTTTATTTATTTTCACCTGCAATACACAGGCATATAAGATTGTGAATATGTTTTTTCTTCACATGTTTGCCATCAAAATTTAGATATCTATTATAGTAATAATAAATTACAATCTTTAAAGATAGAAATATTAATGACAATTACCGAAATCTTCTATTAAAAATACCAAAGACAAAATTCCGAAAGCCTTCTCATATAATTCGCAATATTATTACCTATTAAATACAGTCATTAATTTTATAGAATTAATATTAATTTGAAAAGGATGCTTTCATTTTTCTTCCATTGCTTGCAATTATCTTGGAAATGTCTACACAAATTATAACCGAAATGTTCTTACAAAATCTGCATTAAATTAAAAGTTCATAACTTTTATATAGTAAATGTCTTTTTTTAAAACCCTAACTGCTTTAAAATACATTTTACACATTTTTAAAAATTAAGATCATGAACTGGAAAAATGTAAACAGATAATCTCAAAGATAAACATACTGGAGATCCTGAATGTGCTGTTATTGTGCTGTCTGAACTAGATAAACATTCATAATTTGTGGTTCCATTCTGTGAGGGAGAACACCACAATTCATTTCCAATTTTATCCACTCTGTTCAGATTTGGACTGAAATTCTAAAAAAAGGATGAAAATATTTGAAGTAAAGGATAAGTAACAAACTGTGATAAAATAATAAAAACAAACTACAAGCAACTGATATTACAGAAAAACTTTTTAACAATTCTTTTTTTAAACTAAACTATTAATGTATTTAATATCTGAATGTTTCATTCTAGTATTTAAATATGACTGAAATATTTAAACAAAAGTTATGCTTAAGAATCTAATTATATTTGTAAAAAGAGAGAGAGAGAAACATATTAATCTACAAAAGGTATAATACAATTTTATATAAAAGTCATTTTTGGTAAGATATTAATAAATATATAATGAGATAAATTTATATAAATAAAAAAATTACTTAAAATTAAATAAAAAACTGATTTTAAAAAACTATAATAACCCAATGTTTTTTTTTAAATGATTAATGGTCACTGTTTTTATTTCTGAATACTTTGTACAAAAACTGATTATACAAGCTGTAAATGACAGTAAGTTCAATTTGATTTCATGAGTTATTTTAAATTATTTACTATCTTGAAATGTACAACAAAAAATTCAGCAAATAGAGCTATTTTATTCATTGCATTCATGGCTACATTCAAAGTTTGTCCCGTTGGCATATAAGAAAAACAGACACTGTGTAACAGAACAGAACTATAATAAAATGTTACTAATTTTAAAAACCATGTAAACCTAGAAATATTTTTCTTTGAAACATTGCAATTTACATATTATTATATTGATATAAATTGAGGTTTCAAATGCAGATACAAAGAAGTTTCATAGCGTTAAAACATTGACAAAATAATTCTCAAATTTTCCTGAAATCGACAACTGAAAATATAATTTAAACGAAATTTTCCTCAACTTGATTAACAAAATTTTAGTTAATTATAACTGAGATTAATATTAGAGATATAAACATTTGATTTTGTAATTTTTTTTTAGAAAGACATATAATCAGATAAACTAAATAAAATGCTCAATTTCTGAACATCCAAAGAAAATCAGTTAAGAGATCTTGATATGATAATAAAATAATGTATACAGCATAAATACATACAATTTTTCTCTAATTTTTTAAATTTTATTTTTTAACACAATTTAACACACATTTTATTTACCAACACAAATTTAATTTAGAGCAGAGTAATTTAATGCATTAATTTTTAAATAAAAATGTTTTAAAAAGACAGCAAGCAAATAATAAACGATAAAATTAATTGAAATTAATATTTAGAAACATTTAAGCATCAAATTTGGCTTTGATTGTCATAGATTTTATTTAAAGAAATAAAATAATAATATCATCAAAGTTTATAATTTTGTCATTTTTCAAAAACTTTGGTCATTAATATCTTACATTTATAATGCTGGAATCACAAATTCCATAAACTTGATTTGCACAGTTGTCCTCAACTTCATTTTTGATAAATTCCTCAAGATCCCCCAAAGTATTGATCTAGACAAATTGAACCAAATACATCAATTATGAGTTCATCAATCTCTACATATAAAAATTTTATGCTTTAAAAAATCCTTCACAAATACTTAACTGTACAATATCTCACTTTAAAATTCCCTATAACATATCTCCAAAGCAGAAATCAAATAATTAAACAAAAAAGTTGAAGAATAAACTCACAATGAAATCATGCATTTATCGAAGTACAATTTCAAAATAAACAAGTATAATTAAAAAATTTGTTTCCTCTGAACATAAAAATCAAACTAACACTATTTCTGAATTTAGTCTTTACATTAAAGAATTATTGAGTGATTGTAATACTAACAAAAAATGTTAATTAAATTTATCTACTGTCATAAGCATATTAATGTTTCTGAAAAGATTCATCAAGTCAAAAATAGGTAGAAAGAAATAAAAATTTTATTGCAGTAATTATACAATTTATGGCACAAACAATAAAATGCATCAATTTTTAAAGAAAACCTTTAGGCCAAATAATGTTAAAAAAAGAAAGGAAAATTTTCATGTTAATATAATGCATAAAATTATTAAAAGATTATTACAAAGACAAGCTCCACTTACATTTTGAAACGTAGAAGGGTCTATATCAGCAAGAACTTTTTTAATTGGGGTAGGAGTTCTAGGCAATGATTCAAAATATATCTGTTTGGGAGTACTCAGCAAACTACAAGAAACAAAAGGAACATTAAAAATCCAATATATCTGCTTTAAAAAAAAAATCTAGATTATACAAATAATCAATATTGTTTTCCATAATTATTTGCAAAAAGTATAGAAAATATTAGTAATCTGCCATTTAGCTCATATTTTACAAGAATGATGATTAAATATAGATACAAATATACTTTGTGTGGCAGAAATGTGTACTTCAGAGCAATTTTTGGTTGGAAATTTTAAATTAAAAGTTAAATGGAATTTCAGCACTTTTTTAAAAAAAAATTATAGCACTGAATACGCACATAACATAATAATAACATAAACATAAAATTAATTGCAATATTAATTAAAAATTAAAATTTTTTTGTGGAGTTTTCAATATATATAACAATGCTTTTCATTATTGTAATGATATCCAAAACAATTCCAGTTTTTAAAAATATTTTGTTTCTGAGATTCTTTTAATTTTCCATATCAAACAAATTTCATTCTAAGATATGTTTTTAGTTAATCTCAGTTATTTTTAAAGCAATTACAGTTAAGGTTTTGTTTCAGAATAGTGCAATTATTGAAATTGTTTTTATAGTTTGTTCATTTATAACCATGTAATTGTATTTACCAGTGATACAATGAGATGCACTACCATATATTATCACACTAATAACTAAAATTTTGCTTCCTTTTTTAAAGTGTGATTTTTTTGTTTTGTTTTATTGAAATTATAAGATATTAAGAAAATAATAGAATATATTCAATAATATCTTTGCAACTTTACCACTTTATAATTCTGCTTATCTTTTTTTATATTTGTCATATTTTATTCATGACAATATTGGATTATTACATACTGAATTTTTTCATAATTTACATTAAAAAAATCTAATTGAAAGTGTAAAACAAATCATTAACTTATAAGTAAAATGAGAATAAAAATTAATACAGGATAAATGTCTATACAATTTGAATTTAATAATATATAGAATAACTAGTTACAAAAAGTAGTTAACATTAAATAGAATAAATTATTTAAATAGATATGCTAAATTATATATAATTATTTCTAAAATAATGTCGTTTAAAGTTTCCATGTTTTTATTTTAGCTAAACAACCTGAAAGTTTTCTGAATTACAGAAAAAAGTGTTTACTCAGTTAGCATGAACACTAAATTTAATTTGACTGCTAATATAACACAAGAATAACTGTCATATTTTTAATTACAATAAAAAAGGAACTAAACCATTCTGAATATAAGAACACATATAGCTATGAATGCCAACATAGAACCATGAACTATGTGTTTACCTCAATTTTTCATGTATAAAATGATCTTTGAAACTAAAAAGAGACAGAATTTATAACAATTAATCATTTTCACTAATAATTCTGTACAGAAAAGTGAAAACTTCTTTAATCAATGAATTTAGAGAAAATATTTTATAACTTAAACAGGGAGGGAATAATAAATTCATTATTTTTGCAAGAAAATGCCATGAATAATTTCATATCACTGGAATTCTTTCCATCAGCATAAGAATCGTATGAAATGGTTTTATCAAATCATTCATTTTGAGTAACATTACAATTTCATGCCTTATAAAAAGATCGAAAGATTATATTACATTTTCTGAACCAATCAATTCTTAAGTTTATACAAGAATCTATATGTCAGATTTGTTTAAAAAATTTATTTATTTATTTATTTTATAAACACATACAACAATAAAAATAAATATTACTCACTTCTCATTGCTAGGTAAAGAATTTGTTGCAGCTAGTTCAGATAATAGCATAGAGTTAGGAACTCCCTGATACAATTGGTTATCTTGCATTATACTTGGATTAGAAGACTGCAAAGAAACAATAAATATATTAATAATTTTGGTACGATAGTTAAGTCTAATGATCCCCACCCCTTTTAAACAGATACATTTTAAAATTCACTATAAAGATGTAAATAAAATCTGTTAGAAATAAAAAAAATTAGATCTTCTCAATTTTTTCTCTCAAATTAACATATAATAAAATTTTAAATAAAGTAAGTCAAAGAAGTTAGATTTTATGAATACATTTATTTTATTTATGAAATCTTGTTTAACAATTGTATATAAAAAAATATATGTCAATATCACTTCTTCAATAATTCATTTAGAGTTCAGTGCTCCAAATTAAAACTGCTCTTGCAACCATAATAAATATATAGTTGAAAGATTTACACTAGCTTCAGAATAAATTAAATAAAATAGTTTCCAATTCTTTACAGAGTTAATATCAATTTAATTCTTTTATAAGAACCAACTAATATTTTACGAACATGCGAAAAAAATTCAATATGTTATAATAAAACAGCTTCATAAATACAGAATAATAATAAAAAAATAATAAAGATGTTATATGAATTTTTTAAAAGAATTTTAAATTACCTGTGAATTTGAAAATAAATTGTTTTTGGAAGTTAAATTGTTTACATCAGTACCATCATTTGGAACTACAGGAAAAGAACTTGACTGTATATTGTTGCAATACAAGTCTTGAAAATTAGAATTCCTAAATATTTCGGATATTTGATTATTATTTACAGGGAGAGCAGATATTATGGATTCTATATCTATCAAATCCATAGTTTTTGAATCTTGGAACTGAATGAGAGCTTCAGCAGTTTTAGCATAATCCAAATCTAAACTTGGATCCAAAGTGGCAAAATTGTTACAAATTTCACTAGAAGGTTTATAAACTGGATATTGTGGATAAGTAGTTAAACCCATATCATTTCGGATTAAATTCGAACAATCAGCAAGAGGTTGATTCAATTTCTGAAAATAATATTAAGGACATTTCAATAAATACCATGGATATAATAATAGCTTTTTCCAAATAAATATTTAAGAGTAAAATTTTTCTTATAAAATTTTTATACAACCCCAGAATATTAATTTATTTTGTCATTATTTATTTAATTTGTTATACATCGAATCTGTAACAGTAAGAAACTACATATATATTTCTTAATTATATATATATATATAAACAATTTTTGAAGCAGAGACATGGATAAAGACAGAAATGGCATTTTGAATTTTTAACTTTATTTTATTTTCATCCAGGGAGGCATGATTTATGAGCAAGCAGAAGCAATGAGCACAAAATGGAATGAGCAAAAGCTAATGAAATTTTTTATCTCTGTGAATATATAATATGGGATTTTAATAAGGATTTCCTACACAGACCACAGGCAAGGGAATCATAAAGAACTTTTAGAAGAATTTAGATCAGCAATTTTTATCCCTTCACTCAGAGTGTGGAAATTGCTTATGAAAGCATTTTACAAAGCTTCTCTTGAATTAATTAAATAGTAAAAATGGATTGGCATTAAGAAGCAAGAGAATATTTTAGAATGAAGTTAATATGTACTGAATTGAGCTAAAAATTAGGAAATTAATTAAATTTAAATTAGGTTTTAAAATATCATTAGAGAGAGAGAGAGTGAGAGAGGAAAAAGTAACTTACAAAAATTTACAGTAATAAAAGAATTTCAAAATATTAAGCACAATATAACATATAGTATAACATTCAAATATTAAACATAATGTAACATATATATAACATTACAAATGTTTTTTTAATGAAAAAAAAAATTGAAGTTTCATCACCCTTAAGAACATTAGATTTCATATATGAAACACAGTATGAATAAAATAAATTCACACTTCCTTCAACAGACATCAATTTATTCAAAATCATTATGCATCTTTCAAAAATAAATACAACAGTGCAGTGTAATATGCGATTAAATTATATAATATATGGTTATGTTCATCCTGTGCTTTTGTCAGTATGTGTCACAAATTTCATTTTCTAATACAGTTTCTAAAATTCATTCTTGATAATTAAGTAAATCAGACAAGTTATTTTACCAAAATATAGTATGTTGGAAAGGGATCTTAAACAGCATAAATTATAGCAATTAAGTAAACACTTTCTGTAAATAAAAATATAAGTTTATTTGGAAAGAACAAATATGAAAATGAAGCTCCATGTAATCTGAAGCCAGGATAACTGAATGGTTGGACTGCCAAAACAAAAATCTGGGCTTGTGAACCATAAACAATAAAAACTATCAAAAGCAACTCAGCCATTGAGCTCTTACAAGGAAGTGTATTTTATTTTTAGTGATGGAGCCTTTAATCAACTCAAACATCATCAATCCATTGTTCCATAAACATAATTAGTAATTTCTTGTACTCAAAGTGGCCCTTAGACATTTTGATCCATTTGGAAAACATAAATCATAACTAATCCTTGAATGTCACTAAAAAGTTTCTGAAGTCTCAACCACAAATAGGACCGCATACATTTCAATAATATGAAATGTTTAATATCAACAGTCAAATATCAGTAGAAAAACAACATTTAATAAGACATTTTATTAAAATTTACAAAAAGAAAGAACAAAATGCCATCCCACCTTTTGTACAACTGTACATTACAAAAATTTAGATAACTAATACATTATTTGCTTATTTTATTCTTAGATGAAGCATCAACTTGTGCAAAATCACTGTGTGTGAACTGGAATTTAAAAGTTCTATACAATATAACGAGGATTTTGGCCTTCTAAATTAATTTCAAATAGCTTATAAATTAGTCAATAAACAATTATTAGAATTTTGATATCATGAAGATTATTTCCAATGTAGAAATCTGAAATTAGTAACTTTTAATTAATAAGAATACAATTATTTTATCTATGTCCCTTATTCTCATTTATGAGAATTTAGACATTAGTGACTGAAAATTAAAGAAAAAAGGAATTCATTAAGGTTGTCAATTGAAATTAATACATAAGCATGGTTAAAGTTATTATTCATTGATATCAATTAATGTTCTAAAAATGAAAATATTCTTCTGGCTATATTTTGAGTGAAAACATCAACAACTTTTCCCTTAATGTTTAAACAATTATTAAATTACACAAAGATGCACAGAATTCCTTTTGATGAATTTCATCCAGAATTATAATTTTAATATTAGTATTCAGTTACTCTAGTTGATTTGGTTTTTGCATTATTATGTTTCCACATATATTTTTTTTCTTTTTTGAAGTTTAATGTTAAATGATTAAAATAGAGCATTTAATGGCAATTAATTAATAATAAAAATGTAAAAACATAGGGCATTTTTTAAAAAAAAATATTTTTTTACGCCTTAAATACATATCTATTGAAAGGATACTCTCTTTTTTCCCTTTCGAAGAATCGGTGGTAATGTATGCTTTGTAAGGAGTCCTTCTATGGTATTACTAACATGGTTATCTTGAACAGCAACTGGAAAATTTTAAATTTATTAATATCCAATTTTTATTTAAAAATCTTGACTTTGAAAATAAAAATGATTTTTTTTAAAAATACAATATACAAAATAAAATATTAAAAATCAAATAATTAAATGCATTAAAATTGCAAAAAATATTAATAAAAAACTACCTTCATTTTCTTTCTGAAAAGGACTAGAATTTCCAATAGGTGCAACTCCAGGAAATTCTGGAGACTTTTCACAGTTCAAACTGGTAAGTGCCGAAGATAACTGCATAAGTCTATTTTCTTCAGCAGGTTCTAATTTTATATTGTCAAAGCTATAAAAAGAAAATCAAATAGGAAATTTTAAAAATTAAATTAAATTCCTATTTTCATCGGCAAGTTAAATTATTACATACACACACATATTATATATATATATAAACATAGCTATGAACCAGAGAGATGTAAAACAAGATATAAATATTGATATACTATTTTATAGCAAACAGATTTTAGTCAAAATGAGACTTAATGTACACAAATGCATAATAAAGATATAATTTAGCACATGATAAAATTTCTTAATATGGAAATATATTAAAACTTTTATTTTTAAATCTCTCACTCTCAAATTTTTACTTTATATTAACATGCATTAAAGTTATAAATAGTCATATACTTATAGCAAATGAATAAATATTAATTATCTTTATATATCTTTAAATGTATTTCTCAAAAGAAACTGGTGTAACTGGCTGTACAGTTAGAATGCAAACTGGTCTATACAATTGTCCGAGCTATTTCAACAAAGCAATGGCTGGTTATTAGTAAAACATTTAATATTAATAAACACATATTTTGTAATTTGAAAACAATTTTTTCCCCATTCTTTTTGATGAGCCAAAAAATCCCAATTTCTTTCATATACTGTTTCATTTCATTTGAATTGAAATAATAATTCTACTAAACACTAAAATGTTATAACTATATTAACAACCTGGCTGATAAATATAACAGTTTTATTTGCCTGGTTGTTAATATAATTATAATGACTACTGCTTAGAAATAAATTTCACAAATTATAAAATGACTGAAAAATGGCAGATTTCTGAATATATTATAAGTTACATTTGATAAAATAAATTATTATATTTGAATTATATTTCTTTTCAATTAAGATACTTTAAAAAAAAATAGCTGCTATTTATCTGGTAAGGAAAAAATTTATTATAAATTTTAAATTTGTCTACGTTTTAAAAATAAATGCTTTTTATTTGCAAATCATATAAGACTCACTCTGTTTTATTAGAAGTAATTCCACAGTTAGCTTCATCCTGAATTACAGAATTAGGCGAATTTATATTCCCATTTTGAGATGGTAACAAACCAGTGTTTGAATTCCACAATTCTTGGTCAGAATGAGGAGAAGGCACAAACTGGACAGGGCAATCATTTGACTGCAATTGAAATGACTGGCTACTTGGTGGTGTAGGTGCAGATTGTGCTATAAGTAATAAAATCAATTAAAATTATTTTGAAACAAAATAACAAATTAAGAAAATATATTATGAAATGCATAACTAAGGACCTTTAATAAATAAATATAAAATTCATTCTATTTTAAAGTTAATTTTTTTGTATGAAACTATCCATCATTGGGAATGACCAAAGTGTTTGTTGTTCACCACCCAATAAATAGTATTAACTTAGAAATAACAACTCATTTTAATGAACTATAAATTATCCAACCAAATGAAAGTATTATTTTACATTAGACTTGCATATTAAACATAAAGCATTCTTATTGATTAGCTACGTACATAAAGTCACAAAATTGACAAAACCAATCCAGCTTTTGAGCTGAGGGCTGCATCAAGTTCTTATTTTGCAAATGGAAAATTGGAAGAGGAAAGGGCCCCACTGGCAGCTTATTTAGATGTCATAAATTTTCAAATAAAATAAGAAATTTCAAAAATGGGCACTGTGGTCACGGCTGAATGCTAAGTAAAACTGAGCATTTGAAATTTTCCTGGAAAATAGGGACAATTGATAATTTATAGAAATAATCGAAAATAGGGATATGCAATCATTGATATATCTAAGGCTCACAAGCTTTGATATGAAATAACAGTGGAAGCAACCTTCTCAAAACTTTCTTGTTTTCTAACAATGCCAAAGAATGCACTGCATGGCGCCAATAGTTACAAAATGTTAATCTTTAACATGAATTTAGCATTTTTACTGTATCCAGAATGTAATTTTAGGTGATAAATACCTGGCAATTTATAAAAGTATTTGAAAATCGAATCGCTTTAAATATGTGTCCACCCCATGGATTGAAACAAAAATTAGACACAAAACTACATTTGTAGTCGCAATATCCAACATCAAATTTGATCTATTTAAGTCATTGCATTTTGGAGTTATCACATTTATATGTTTCTGAAACTACAGATTGAGAGAGGTCAACCCTCTAGTTGGATCCGATTCAAAATTTGATAGGTGCTTCGATAGATACTTTAGATGTTAAATTCATACACCGGATTTTATCTATCTAGCTCTCTTTATTTTATAGTTATTGTGTTAGATTTGAACAGCTGGACAAACAGATTTCTTTTGCACATATATTGCTCAAAATCCAATAGAAATCTTTAAAGTGGATGTAAAGACCATTATATCACATTTTATTTGTCTAGCTCAAAACATTCTTGAGATATCTTTGAGACAGACAGACATTATTCCAACAATGTGTATTTTAACTCAGGGAGGTCTAAAACATGGAGATTGATCAAAATCACGAGTTCAAATTCTTTTGACAATTATAATATTTTTTTAATTCTTTATATAGGATTAAATATAAATTTGGCAAAGCTAGTATACGGAGGTTAGGTCTTGGGGACTGGTTCTCTTACTTTATTTAGAATAGTTGCCATTGGTAATCAGATGATTTACCAGAGCTATTTGTTATATTTAAAGTTGTTTAATGCATTCAGATGTAACTCCGTATACATGATTCTGCCAAACTGTAAGACATTAAATCTGTGATATTTTAATTATATCAACTTTGCTTATTGCATACAAGAATCTTTTTTAATGGAGATCAAACCTAAACCATCATAATATTATTAAAAATGTAAATACCTGGTTCAAATTTTTGAAAGCATTACAAAAAATTATTTTTGAAAACATTCTTCATACAAATATTAAATAGAACCTTTCTTCCTTAGATTTTAACAGGAAACATATAAATAAATATTGAATAAAACAAAGAAAATGGTTTAATTTCTGGGTAACAATGTAATATACTGTCAAAAATTAGACAAAATAAATAAAGCAGAATTTCAGGAAAATTTTATGTAACTATTAAAAAATATCAATAAAAAGATAAATTTAAAAATTTTGGAACAGAATATAATTAATTTTTTACAAAAATATATCCAGAAATTATTGCAGGAAAAATGGCAAAAATGTTGCTTAATTTTTAATTAATTTTTTAAAAAAAATCATTCTAATATATATATTTCCACTTTTCAAGGTACCTATGTGCGAGATTTGGTAACTGCAGGTCTGTCACCTGTAGAGTGTTTGTTTCTATAGATAATTGTATCACATATTATTTGTACATTGCCAAAACACATACATTTATTTTTATTAATAATACAGAAATATGAATTCAGATGTAAAGAAACTATAATAATCCAAGAAATTAAATTGCACTTATTATAATTGAATTCAAAGATATGAATCATAATTCACCCTTTTGAATTTGGTGTACTACTGCAACTATACTTTAAACGATGAATATATCAGCAGATTATATTTCATTGCCTACAACTTTTGTTGTATAATAGTATTTTTAATTCATTAAATATACATAATCGTTCTAGTAATTTGCTTTATAATATAAAAAAAAAATCAAACTTTTGTTTCACATATTTAAAGTTGTTTAAATCATTGGCAAAAATTATATATCACAGTTCAGACAATCCAGGACTGACCAGATATGACATAGAAACTGATATATGAGAACACTCAATTGTCTATCAAAACTTGAAAATATATAATAATAAAAAAAAAATAAAAATAAAAAAAAAAAAAAAAGATAAATTAGAATTTTCTTTTAAAGGTGGTGCATCCTACCACAGAAATATTTTCTAGCAAACATAAATATTCATCTAAATAATACGGCAATCTGATTTTTTAAATTACTATTTCCATTTTCAATCACCTGAATCAGAATTACAAGATATTATAATAAGGGTTACTACATATTTAGGTTTTGATATGTGCGAGAGATTTTCAAATCTTGTGAACAATACTTATTAATCATATATTGAGAATTCTTTAAAAAATTAAATCTTCAGAAGCTGACATATTGATTCATCACAATAAAAGACAAGCTAAAGTAATAAAATATTTATGGATGAGAGTTTTCTAAAAATATAATGTATTAACATACATACTTTGATAAACAGGAGTATTGGATTCTGATCGATAATATGCTTGCATAGGAGAATATTGACTTTCTTGGGAAGTTGGCTCCTATTAGATTAAACACATAAATAAAATTTTCAATAAAATAATAAAGCATAAAAATAAATGCCTGGAAAATTTTACTCACCAACCCACTTTCTTCAGAGCTTTGTAAACCATGAATATCTGTATTATTTAATTTCCCATCCATTTCAACCCTTTTTTTCAAAGTGGAATTCCAGTGATTCTTTATTGCATTATCTGTCCTGGAATACAAAATTCAAATATATGGGTAATAATAAAATAACTTATTAATGAATGCTAATAATATATCAAATCTCAATGTATAAGTCTTGGAAAATTTTCTTATTACAGATAAATATTCTCCTCGAAGAATGCGCCTTTTGGATAAAATTAAATAAAGTGTATAATAACATTGCGTAACTTTAAAAGAAAGAGTAAAAAAAGCACCAGTATATAGAGAAGTGAAGCCAAGTTGCCGTTTATAACATTGAATTTTACAGAAAGAATTAACATATATTAAATACACTAAAAAGATATTGGAAACTGCACAAATTAAAAAAAATAAATTAGTTTAATATATTCACACAAAGAACTTAGGAAACAGGCACAAATAAGCAATAAGTTATATTCAACACTAAATGAATTCTAAATTCATTGAAGTTATTATATTTTCTAGAAGCTTTAAATAAAGAATTACGATATTCCTCTGATATATATATATATATATTTCAAATAAGAAATGGAAGATATTTTACCTGCCAGGCAGAAGTTTTGCAATTTTAGCCCATTGATTACCCCATTTTGCATGACACTCACAAATAGTTCTTTCTTCTTCATTTGTCCAAGCAGTTTTTTTAATATCTGGATTGAGATGATTATGCCATCTAGTATTTAAATTGAAAGAGACACACACATAAATAAAAATCCCTGTTATATATTTCAATAACAATGATTCTGCAAAAGAAATATTTTTAACTGACCAACCTTTCTCTGCATTGTTTCCCAATTCTTCCACGTAACTGTTTAGCAATTAGTGTCCATTTTTGTGGTCCATATTTCTTAACTAAATCAACAACCATTTGATCTTCCTGCAAAAAAAAAATTATGTGAATTGAAATAAAATATTAAAAAAAATTAATTTAGAATTTTATTAGAAATTTACATCTTATTTTGAAGCATTCGATTGTCTTGGTTGTACTTCATAATTTCAGAATATTAAATTGGCATCACATGAACCAACTTTATTACTTAAATAAATTGCATTTTCAACATAATAAAGTACAACAAGATCTGAACACACAGCAAATCTTCAATGAAAATGAGATTTGAGATGACAGACTTACATCTGAATAGTATGTTACTAAGTCATCAGAACTTTCAATAAAAAATCATAGATTTAGACCTAAGAAATTTACTTCTTTAGTCCAAGGACCTTTGACGAGGTTAGGGTTAACAACCTTCTGCCATCTCTGTTGACACTGTACATCTGTGCGGTTAGGCAAAAAGCTAGCAATTTTACTCCAACCTTCACTAGTGTAAAGTTCAACAAGTCTTTTCAATTTTTCATCCTGAAAAACAGAGCATTTTGGCATTGAAAAATTAGAAATTAAACTTTAAAAAATATATTAATAAGCTTATTAATCCTGGACTCTATCGTAATTCCAGCAATCTGTCTAATCAAAATCCCACAGCAACAGGGAAAAAGATCAAACCTTTCTAGCTTAATTACTTATAAGTCTTAAGTCAATTAAACACTACCTACATAAGATCTGGTATTAAAAGTTATATTGGTATTTTTTTAAAAGTACATCTAAAGTACTACAAGTAAGACTAAATCTATTTAATTAATAGAAGATTTTGTATTATTTAATTAACACAGTATTTTCATATTGTTGTTCAGAATTCTAAATGCCATACAACAGCATGAAGGTATAATAACATTACAGTGCATTTTGTGTTAATAAGGGCAGGATCTTCTGAATCTTAAGACTAACACCCCAAAATTAATCAGTAAATTTTTTAGATGAACAAATTAGTTGAAATGATTCAGAAGTCAAATAAAAATATATGAGATACTTAAAATTTATATTTTAAGCATTCCTCTCTTTTTTAAGCTTACAAAAGATTGAACTAACAATTAACAGACCTCAAATTTTTAACTACTCAATTTCATAAATCAGTTGATGATGGTTTATATTTTACTAAATAAAAACTGTACAGCTTTTGTATTCATATAACAATGCCAAATTTTTTTAAATGGATTAATTTAAAACTGATTTCTTATTTCCATTAAGGAATTTGGGATATAGATGATACAGATGGGAAAGAAGACAAATATTTTAAGCTAAATTTGACAGAGTATAAGAAAATTACTATATTTCAGGTGCTAATTACACCCTTGATACTTGATTAGTCTAGTACACTATCAAAATTTTAAAGAAAAGTAAAAGTCGTCCACAAAAAATTTTATATGATCAATATGTTTTTTTAAAAATTTAGGTCAATAACCAAAACAAATACAAGACAGAGCAAGATGTGCATCCCAAAAATTGATATAATATCACAACAGAATAAATAAATAAAGCATTGTATCCTTCTCAAACATAATGCATGATATTTATACTCATTCAATAAATACTAATTATATACACAAAAAATAAAATTAAATATCATAATAATTTACCTCTTCTTTAGTCCACCGAGCCTTGTTCAAAGGTTTACTTCTAGGAAATTTTTGCATATCTATTATTAAACTGTTGTATGAACTATTTGAATCATCACTGCTGCACTGGTTTAGATATCTGAAAATAAAACAAAAGTTTATATATACAAACATATAAAGAGAAGGGGGGGGGGGGAGGAGGAGAAGATCATTAGAAATTAAAACAGCATTTAAAACATAAATAATAATATTTTTTTAATGCAAGAAGCAAATGAAGTGGGCAAATCTCAAAACGCTTCAAATGAAGAATTCTATTAATGTTTAAAACCTTACTTAAGTAACATTTAAAAAATCTATATAATTTTCACTATGCTTAACATAGTTTAAAGACATAACTTTTTTACAATATTGAAAAAAAAAAGAGAGAAAGAAACAGAGAGAAATGATAGGCAAAGGCTATATCAGAAAAATCCAATTCACAAAATTTAAAAATAACATAAAAGTTTTAAAAATATATCTGTTATAAAATGGCTACTATCAAAAATAATTTTAAAAAATCAATATTTCTCAACAATATTGTAGAATCCATAACAGGGTCAAATATTGTTTTTATAAATAAAATCCATACAAAATCAAAGTTATAATTTAAATTATAATGTCTAACAATATTTATATTTTTAAAAAATATGTTTTAACTATAAAATTATAGAATAAATAACATACACATTAAGTAACATATACTAAGTTATTAGAAGTACTAGCTGAGGAAGAAGTGGGGAAAAAAAAAGTAACATTAAACAAATTATATTTCTAATAACAGTAGCTGTAATTATTTCCATAGTAGCTATTGAATTTCCATACTGGTCATGCTAATTCTTACATGAAACAAAAATTTATTTCTTATAGAACTAATTTTGTTTTGGATTTTGAAACAATCATACCTAAACTACACTCTTCAGCTCCAACTAGGTAACAGTTTTGTATAGAAAACTAAATACATAGCAGATAAATCTAACACTACATAAACATAGCCTCTTCTTTACACATTAAAATTTATAATTTTTAAAATTATTTTCATTTTTCATGATTTAATGCAACATTTTAAAGAAGAGGAAGAGAAATATGTAAGATACATGGACACAAATAAAATTTTAGGACAACAGAAGTAGCATATGCAGTAGGGTTACAGCGAGCAGATGTCGAAGAGTTCTGGCGAGAACACATTTGAAATCAGCGCCAGTTTATTAGGACGAATCAGCTGTGGCGTTTAGGACTGGTGTAATAAGTCTTAACAGTTGGCGCCAAAATTTAAGAAAACATTTTGTGAAATGAATGAAATTTTTTTTCCCAAGAAATAAAATGCAGATTTTATATAATTTTAAAACTTTATAGAACATAAGATTTAATCTTATTTAAAATATTTTGAAAATATTGTTTCTCTAACACAGTACATTAATACTGAAGAAATACAGTATTAATATATTGAATTTTTTTTTTCAAACCGAGCAAATATCAAATGAATTTCCCCATTTGTATCTTTCATTTATTTCACGTAAATATTATCAGTAATGTTTACAAAACGGAAGAGAAAGCATGAATTTAAATAGCTCAAATAACGAATATCGCCAAATTCTAAGATAATATGCCATTTCTGGCAACCTCCCGATTAACAAAATAACACCTGGCAGGTTTCATGATTACAGACATGGGGAGAGAAGGTCACGTGATCAAGGGGATAGACTCCCCTCTAACCCTCTTTCATTTTTTTTTATATATATATACATGGAGATCCAGGCTGTGTTCGCAATTTCTTTTTAGGAGGATGCGGAACTTTTTTAAAGGAAATTTCGAGCCTTTCATTTCTGAAAAAGATTATAAATAGAGAAAAATTTCCTTAAAAAATGATCACAGGAAAAACTTAGATTTTACGGAAAAAGAATGATTTGGATCTTTTTAACTAAAAAAATACGAATATATTTTCGGAAAGAAACTTATTAAAAAAAAAAATTCCCTCGCCTCATATAGGTTGTTTGAATTTACTGCACAAGAGCAAATAAACGTCAAATTCATACCAGTATATCAAATATTTTATAATTCTAATGAAACTTCAAAAAAAGAAATTCAAATCAAATTGCACATTTCCATGTTTAATAAGAAGATAAATTAAAATGATAAACATATACTAACATTTACGATTCAATTTTTGAATCTCAAATATAGCATATATGTTTCTTATCTACACTCGAAATTAAGAAACTTTTTTTTAATGCTCGATTATTTAACATGTACGTAATAATCACAGTGATTGATATTTCGGCCAGAGGGTTATTGCTACTTTTCCATTTAAAGACCTATGCAAAACCTGAAATGATTCAACAAACTGATTCATAAATCTAGTTATTCTTTAACATTTTTTAATTACATATTTACTTTTACTTAATAGCAGTATCACATTGATAAGAGACCTCAATATATAAACATTTATTTGCGTGGGTATAATACATACTGAAAATTTTAAATTAATATACTAATAAAGAGGGAAGATTACAGTTGTGATAAACCACAATTGTGTAAAAAATAAAAAAATAAAAATCTTTTGTTACATTTATTCTATTTTATTAATTATTTGGATTAAAAAATGAAACTGAATAAAAAAAATTAGTTAAAAGTACTTTAAAAAGGTATACAAGATATCAACAAAAGGTGACTTTTAACGAATTAGAATTTTCAGCCTCCATCAAAGACAGTAATACTAGGGCAGATGTTAATCTTCAGGCCGAAAGCTTCTCTTTTAACTTCAACGTCAGAACGAGATAGCAGATTGTTTTAAGAACCACCTGCTTGCATACTTTTTTGGAGGAAACAATGAGCCACTCCCTCACTCTAATTTTCATTATAAGAATTTATTTTTAAAGAAATATTTGCTGTTTAATACATCACCCACATTTTAATACTGCAAAATATCTAATGATCTAAGTTGAAAGGGGGGGGGGGGCACAATTTACAAAATTTGTCTAGAGTGAAAAAAGAATTATTATAGAACTTCAAAATATCAAAAGAAGGATGGCAAGGGGAAGGGTGACAACAAGTATAGCCATATCTTTTATTATTATTATTAATAATCTTTATGAAACATAGTTGTTTTATTTCAAATATTCATATAATAGGTATAGGAAATAAAAAAGAACAGGAATTAAAATTATTCAGAAATTTATTTATAACATTTAAAAGCGGGCAAATTGCAATTCAAAATGAATGATTTTAATATTAGAATCGATAGAAAAATAAATTCGAATTATGCATGAATCCAAAATGTGATGATTACATGAATTCTAAGAACAATACAAAGTAGTGAAAACCACAAAAGAACAATAATCAAGTAAACCAATCAAAATTATTCGCAAATTATCAGTGTTGCATTACAATAGCTAATCCAGACAAGATAACTAATAATAAGTAACTAATACCACCTTGCAACAAAAACATGAATTTCTTAAAAAATAACGTGTTGCGAAAATTTTAAAGTATGACTAACTGAACAGTAAAAAAGAATAAATGTGTACTAAAAAAATGTTTGAAATATTAAAAATGAAATCGAATTAGTATATAAAAAAATTAATCGATCTCAAAAATGATGAAATTCGATTTCGAAAACGCTGAAATGTGTCAAACTTGATGATGATAATAATAAAACCTAATCGATTTTACATCAAACTGATTTTATTTTCTTAATTTTTTTTTTAAAGTGAAAAAGTGTCGCAGAATCGAAATAATTTTTCAATGATTGCACAACATTTTACTATACCTGCGTAGCAAAATAATATAACTTAAAATTGGTTTCTATATCGATTGCATTTTTTAGAGAGAGAAAATTCAGCCGAAGAAAATATTTAATATATTCTTTTTCAATTTATAATGACATTTACTTTAAGTTCTACAATTACTTTATCTTAACAATTTAATGTTAAAAATTTAATAGATATTTGCTACAGCAATTTAATAGCATTCTTGATCTACATTCCAAAAACTAAGATTATGTAATTTTAACTTCAGTCACGTTTACTTTATAATTTACTCTCAAAACGTTTTCTGCTAAAAATGAAGATTTTTTTTTTGTTACAAAATTAACCTGATAATAAAAACATTTCTCAACTTTCTGCATATCACATCTCAAACAAATAAATATTTTTGATGATTAAGTATTGTATTCATCATAAAATTCGAACTTCAGAATTTGACGAAAATCTACATTTTAGGCAACCGTGAGCCCGAAAAACACGGTTTTGGAATTATGCGTCCCATCTATCTGTAAACAAGATAATTAAAGACGGATGAAATTTGATATGCAATCAATCTTAACACCGAATTTATTGATTTCAATCAAACTTTCAATGAAATCCAAGCAAAGGAAGTCTTTCTGCCCATATACAAGAGAGCACGATAACTACAAAACAGACAGCTAAATTAATAAAATTACATAAATTTGAGATCTGAAGAATAGATATCAATTTTAGAATCAAATCCGTCAATGATATTGTGGCGGATTGGTATGAGCGAGGATAGAACCTGGGACCTTGTGGTTCGCAGCCGCGTAACAAGACCACAAGACAAAAGCAATTGCCCTGGTTTCGTTATCTGTTATCCTGGTTTCTGTTATCTGGCTTATAAGCTTTTCACCACAGTATGATCGTCTGTCACTCTGTATTTCCACAAGAACAAAATGTGATACTTCAAAAATACACTGATTTAAATATGTGAAATTTTGTATGCAATTTTGTGGCTACATTTTTAATAATTGGTCAAATTCTGGCTTCAATCGGTCGGAAAAAAGAAATCCAAAATACACATTTGATGTTCTGGTGCTTATGTAATCGCCAAAATTCGTGCTTTAATAGGCTCTTTTGTAACTTTTATTCGCTAATTGCTTAATAATATACAAATATATTTATTAGCAATTATATTAAAAGGAAGAAAACTTTAGGTGGTTTGCCTAAATGTAGCAAAGAAGTCTTTTCAATTAGACCAGTTTAAATGTCATCTTAATTTCTCTGCATACAATAATCTGCTTTGAGTTGCACACTGAATAACAGAATTTTTAATATTATTTCAATCTGTTTCTAAGCCACAGTGGCAATTAATTAAATATACATTTAATTAATTGCCACTATTATTTGGCCACACCCATGACTTTCAAGAACCTTCTTGTTCTAATTCGATTTGAAAGGGCAATAAATAGCCTGCTTTCGCCAAAAATGTATCATTTAATTAGGAAGATAAAGACATTTATAGGCCAAAGAATGAAATAAAGCATGAATGTTACTTCAAACCGTAGAGAATTTATTGTGAGCAACGGATACTGAATTTCCTAAAACTTAAAAATTTTGTTATATGTTTCCTCTGGCAGTTCAAATCTAGTCTAAATTGCACGACTAATTTGTTTTTACAGTTACACGACACGATTTTCTATAAAATGAAATAACTTGACAAACGAAACATAGAAATCAATTACATGAAATATTAAGTATATTGACTGCAGTATTTTTGAAAACAGGGGATATTCAAAATGTCTGCATAAACTTCTCGATCCACTTTAAATTTTAAACTTATGCAATCATTAGCAACATCAGAATCTAATACATAGTGTGGGTTATTTAGTACAGGAAATTGCATTTAAAACATACATTTTTTCAGAAATATATTAGTTTTTCTCAATTAAATCAAAACTTAAATTTTTACCGATTATCAAAGCAGTCATTTATGGCATGCAATTTATTATTTTACTAACAGCTATGAAATTACTTTTTAATGAAAAACATTTACTATTGACAAACATCGAAATTATTAACTATTATAATACAACTATTACTACAACTTTACAGTAACTGTTATCGAAACTTTGTTGTAACACTTTAGAAGAGTTACTGTTCCATTCTCGGTAATGCAAGATAGTAAAACTTACTTATCGTCAAAAGATTTAGACAAATCGATTGAAGTATCCACAACTTTTCGCTTGCATTTACGAGGAGGCAATATTCTTCTGCAGTTCTCTTCGCCCATTTTATTGAATCAAGAAATGTTCGATCTTTTATTATTTTTTAATTCATATTATATCGACTTTTGTAGTTTAAAAGTTATCGTTGAACTTAGGATAAGTCGAAATAGCATACAACGAAGACGTAACTAAAATGAAGCTCAAATTTTCTTTTAACTAATTTCTTCACGCGATATCTATAACTTATTTAACGATGTCATGATCGCACGCTTTTTACTTGATTGAGAGCAGTTGCATTAGTTAAATTAACTTTTAGCTTGAAGCGGCATCACGGGCTATTAGACAAAGATTTCTCAATTTTTGGGAAGTATTTCATCTTAAAACTTGAATAGTACAGCATCTACATATCGATTCTTATCAGAAGCGGGTCCCCAATTAGGCAACTGATTGCTACTGGATTGAGGGAGAGAGTTATAGGCAAGTCGATCAACAATTTAATTAATATTAATAATTATTTAATTAATATTAATGGCCGATTAATTCTTTCCATTTTAATTTAAAGTATAAATTCTAGGAGAGCTAACAGAAAATATTACGTAATGACTGAAGGCCTTTATAACATTATGAGTGAATTATATGACTATCAACATTTGAAGTTTTAAAATATTTTGATGAAAATTCTATTAAAGTAGGAATTGCGTAAAATATTTAATTATTAAAATTTTAACGAACATTAAGATTAGCGAACCGGCTGGTCGTCAAAGGCGGCTAGTAGTTTATAAGTAAGATTAATCGGTTTACTGTTTCATTAGCACAGTAATTATAAACACTGAATGTCTTTATAAATATGCAATGAAATGTTAAAATTCAATTTAATCCTAATTAATTTCCAAAGTTTTATCTTAATTCAGCCCATATTAACTTCATTCTAAAATATTCTCTTATTTTCAGATCTAGTTCCATCTTTTATAATTATTAAATTAATACTACAGAAGCTCTATAAAAATTCTTAAATCAGTTGTTCCCGCGCTCCGAGTGAAGGGATAAAAAATTGTCAAGCTATGAGAATTCTTTTTAAAAGATACCCAGATTTCCCTATCTTAAATCGCCAAGTGTACGAAAATCCCTATCAGAATCTCATTGTATATAATCATTGATGATAAATATTTCGGACTTCTGCTCTTGTATCGCTTGTGAACGGACCCCAGTTTTGTCCGAGCTTCATGTACATAAATTATATCTCCCAGGATAGAATAAAAGCGAAGTTTAAAAATTTAAAGTGCCTTCTCTCTCTTCGGCCAAGAAATTGCTTTTATATATATAATCGTTTTTGGAAAACGCAACATTGCCTCCAAAAATGATGCCTAACAGTAATGAAATCATATCAAATGGAACAAAATTATTTTTTTCAGAGCTTTGACACATAGGCTAATTTCGCTCAAAATCAAATTGCATCAACTCAGCCTTTCATAGCGTCAAATTCTAAGGAAGAGACTCAAGTTCAATCCTCATTTACTTCAAGTGGTGCTCCATCTAACAAATGAAGCACCAATAATCTTAGGAAAAATAACGGGTAAAAGATAATTTTCATCATCGATGTCAATCACTGACAAATATGTTGTGAAAAATTTTACCCTTGTTACGCAGGTCATGTAAATGAGGAATTGGCTCGTCGAATAATCCAGAAATCTACCAGTCGCACTGCTTGATGTCAAGCAAACTCAACTCAAATTTTATGCAAAGTTATCCCAAGCCGAATTTTTTAATTTGTTGATTCCCAGTGATCTTCAAGAGGATAATGCATTCATTAGTACACCATCGGTTTTAACACGATGAAAGAAGATTCGGTTTGATCCTTTATTTCTCGCGATTTTAAAACAATCTTACTAGCCTTAAAGTTGCTCCTTCAGTTGTCGATCAAGCATTCATTCTTGTTGGGATGAAGCGAGCGGACTATTTTTCTCGCGTAGTAATATCTGTGACTACGCTTCGTTCCAGCCCCATTCCTCCCGCGAACATGAAGCTGTCTGCGTAACTGTCAATATCTGTGTTCCTTTCTTTTCGTTTTCAATGTCTAATAAATGTGCTGTCTCTAAGAACCATGCTGAGATTATTGAAAAGTAACAACAAATTGGTAGCAGAGCGTGTTTCTGGTTCGTAGTAAATGTTTCGTTAAAATTTCTAAGTGAACTGTGTGACTGAAACGAAACTGTCAGCATGGATAAATTAAATGTCTCTGAGCTGAATGGAACTAATTATTTTATTTGGGCATTGAAAATACAGGCAGCACTGAGTTTGAAAAGATTGGACTCTGTTATATCCGCGGTGAAACCAGATAATCTTAAGTGAAAAAGATGCAGCAGAATGGAACCAGAAAAATTCTGATGCCGTTGCTTATATTAAGTTATCGTTGTAAGACGAACAGGCTCTATAGTTCGCAGCAGAGGAAAATGCAAAAATTCTTTGGGATAAAATAAAGTCGACACTTACGGGTCAAGCAGAAGACCGCAGAATAGATGCCGGCAATGAATTGAAAAATCTTCAAATGAAAAGTAATGAATCGGCAAATGATTATGTTGCCAGAGCAAGAGGAATTGCTACGAAGTGTCATTCTTTAGGACTGGATGTCACACCTAGGGAGCTCGTTTACTATACAGTGCGCGGACTGAAAGGAAAATTCTCTGAAGTGCGAGAAATTCTCAAAACCCAACGTGACAAGTCAACGGACGAAATATTAGAAATTTTACGTGAAGAAGAAAATACTTGTTATTCGCCGACAAGTACTCACGCAGAAGGAATCAATGCGGAAGTGTTTTATTCTAGAAAAAACGCAAGTTCTGGTGTAAGACTGTTACATCTGCAGACGTCCAAGTCATATCGCCAAGGACTGTTTTTAAAGGAATAAAAATACTAGTCGAAGTGCTCCATGTAATGAAAAGAACAAAGGCGAAATACACAACACCGTGCCAAGCAATCTACGAAACGATGAAGTGTTAATGATATGTTTACTACTTCTCATCAAGAAGAAAGCCCGTGATAAAATATGGTTGCTGGACAGTGGAACTTCTTGTCATATGGCCAAAGACAGTATGTGGTTTGAAGAAATAATCCCTGAAACAAGAGAATTTATTTAGCAGGTAAAGACTAAAATTTTGTGTGAGGGAAACGGAACAGTTAAAACAAAAATTGTAAGTAATAATCCTAGACATTTAACAATTACTAATGTTAGCTATGTTCCTGAACTAAGATATAATTTATTGTCAGTAACTTGTTTGATGGATAGGGGTTGTAAAATTAAATCGAATAATAATTGTATGTTGATTTTTGATCAAGATAATAATTTAATTACTAAAGCATTTAAAAATAACAATAGATTAGAATTATATTTCGAACCCATTGTATAATTCAGAGTGTTATTTTTCTTAGCAATCCAGTAGTAATTACGCGATTTGGCATTACAGATTATGTCATTTAAATCCTAAATATATGCTTAAAATGAAAGATTATATTGATATTAATGAAATAAATTATTTTAGATGTGAAACTTGTGATATAAGTAAGATAACCAGAAAAACACATCCTAATATTGAAGTAAATCAAAGTTCTGAAATTCTTTAGTTGATTCATGCTGAACTGTGTGGTCCTATTCAACCTGAATTATTTGGTGGCGCAAAATATTTCATGATATTGGTGGATGATTTTTCTGGCATGTATTTGACTTATTTCTTAAAGAATAAAAATGAAGTGTTTAATATATTTTTGCAATTTAAAGCCAAATATGAAAATTTAACTGATAAAAGAATTAAAAAAATTAAGGACTGACAATGGCTTAGAATTAGTAAATGAACAACTTGATACTTATCTTGCTAATTCAGGAATATTTCATGAAAAAACTATTCCATACAATAGTGAAAGTAACGGTAAAGCTTAAAGAACGAACCGCATTCTTTTAGAAAGGGCTAGATCTTATATGAAAGTGAGCTTCCATTAAAGTTTTGGGCCGAGGCCATTAATTGTAGCACCCAAGTGTCTAATGTAACCCCACGTAAAGGAAAAGAAAAAATACCCCTTGAAATTTGGACAAGTAGAAAACCAAAATTGAATTATCTTAAAAAATTTGGCTGTGTGGCTTATTTTCACGTTCCGAAAGTAATGAGAAATGAATTTGAAGTTCCAGAAAAACGTGGGATAATGCTAGGATACGTTAGAGAAAGAAAGGGTTATCGAATTTATGACATCAAAAGCCGAAAAATAATAGAAGAGAGATCAGTTAAATTCAGTGAATCTTTAAAAGGTAGTACTTATTTGGGGAAAACAAAAGCAGAAACTTGGGATATTAATCCACTGCTTGAAACTTCTCCAACGGCATGTAAGATAAATAAAAAAAACAATAAGTGAAATATCTAGTTTAGAAATTTCTGACGAATAGGCAGAGAATAGTGATTCATCAATTCTATACCGTAGTAGAACTTCGCATCAGACAGACGCCGCTATGGGGGATGAAAACGAAACACCAGATATTGAATCAAGTAGTAACAATATCGTAAATCAGATTCCAGTGAGACGTTCGGAAAGGCTCAAATCTAAACAAATGTCAGCTAATGTAGTTAATAACATTCCGAATACATACTTAGAGGCAAAAAATAGTGCTGATTGGAAGAACTGGGAAAGAGCATTGAAAAATGAATTGGATTCGTTAAATAAACATGGAAGTTTGGGAAATAGTAAATTAATAAAAAGTAAATGGGTATATTCTTTAAAACAAGATAACTCTGGTGAAACAAAATATAAAGCGAGACTTGTAGCAGCAGGTTTTACTCAAATAAAAAATAAAAGATTTTTCCGAGTCTTATTCACCCGTTGTGAATATTGAATCTTTCAGAATGTTAATGGCACTTGCATCTAAATTAAATTTATTTTTTAAGTTCTTTGATGTTAAAACTGCATATTTATATAGTGATATTGAAGAAACTATTTATATGTTACCTCCACCTGGTTATGAAAAATTAATTGGAGATGAAAAAGTTTGTAAGTTGCAAAAGAGTATCTATGGCTTACCACAATCTGGTAGAAACTGGTGTATGACTATAAAAGATGAATTAGAAGAATTAGGATTAATGCAACTGGTCTCTGACAATTGTGTATTCATTAAAACTGTTGGTAAAAATATTTTTATTTTATGTATGTAGATGATTTAGCAATTTTTTCAAATAATGATGAAATGTATCAAGAGATTGTAAATAGCGTCAAAAGCATATTTGAATTACATGAGATTAAAACCGGTAAATTTTTAGGTATAGAAATTGTAAAACATGAAAATGGTATTAGTCTGTGTCAATCTGAATATATTGAATCATTATTGGTTAAACATAATCTAGAAAAATGTAAAAGCGTTAAAACTCCAATTGTAAAAGGAGAAGATAAAGAGTTTCCCTTCCACAAATGAAATGGTTGACATCACGATGTATCAAGAATTAATTGGTGAACTTTTATATTTAGCTAATAGAACGCGACCTGATTTGTCATTTGTAACAACATATTTGTCACAATTTAATCATAAACCAGAAAAAAAGACACTATAATTTGGCTAAAGAGTACTAAGATATTTAGTGGGTTCAAAAGATAAAAAAATTGTTTTATGACAGTAAGTTTGGCTTGCTTAATGCAAGTTCTGATGCTAGTTGGGGGAATGCAGAAAATGGCAAACCATTTTCTGGTGGTGTAATTAAATTAGGTAATTCATTAATTTAATGGAAATGTCATAAACAAAAAGTGCCAGTCTGTCAACATGTGAAGCTGAGTTATTTGCTATTTCTGAAATATGTAAAGACATTATTTGGACTGTAACCGAGTTAATCTGTAAACAATTTATAAATAATGCTGTAACCTTAAACTCAGATAGTCAAGCAGCAATTCAGTGGATTAAGTGCACCAGGTCTTCAAATAAATCAAGACATATGAATTTACGTTTTCATTTTGTGAAAGATTTGTTGGAAGATAATGTAATTAAATTAGAATATGTTCAAACAGAATGTTTAATTGCAGATTTTCTTACAAAAGCTGTAAGTGAAAAAAAAAAGCTAAAATATTCTGTGAAAAATATATCGTTAATTTCTTAATTTTAGTATGTACATATAATTTTTTTGCATTTTTGAGTGTATAATTTTTATGTGTATTATAAATGCTCGAAAGATGTCACTCAGGAGGAGGTGTTGTTGGGATGAAGCGAGCGGACTATTTTTCTCGCGTAGTAATATCTGTGTTACTACGCTTCTGGCGCTTCGTTCCGTCCCATTCCTCCCGCGAACATGTGTGCCTAACTGTCAATATCTGTGTCCTTTTCTTTTCGTTTTCAATGTCTAATAAATGTGCTGTCTCTAAGAGCCATGCTGAGATTATTGAAAAGTAACAACAATTCTATTTAAAGATGTATCAGTGTTTGTATGTTGGCGTTCTACAGGCCAAGCTATTGGTCCTACAGTTATCCAACTTGGCATATATATACTTTGGAGGTAGGAATACATACCTTAGAGGGATTTTTAAAAATTTTAATTAAATAAAAAATGAAACAAATGTTTGGTGTTTTTCTGCGATAACTTTCGAAAATATTACAGCACAAAAATGATATTTACATCTTCTTAAAACTCAAAAGTTTAAGCTTATTTTCCAGCAATTTATTTAGCAATTAAAATTTAACATGCTCCAGCACTTGACACGTCCATGGGAAAAATGAGTTATCACCATATTGCCATCACGTTACAAAAACTCAAATTCAAAGATTAAGTTAACTCTTACAGTAAATTAACTATTTGCACTCGGAAAAGTAATTCGGTGCATAATCATTCATCCAATACAAAGACTTGTTTATTGCTCTGAAAAATAAATATATACTTGTTTTAAGTTGTATTCTCCCGTTTAATTAATTTGCATCGTCTGACTAATCTGCAGGTATTTTTAGCAATCAAAATTAAATAGATAAAACGTCAAAATGATGCACCGTGTTGAATGGTGTGTGAGAGTCACCATCCGAGTGCAAAGGGTTAAATTTAGTTAAGTGTAATTTTCACTATGTGCCTATAAGTAATGAAAAAGACGTGAAATTTATTTTCTAAAAAGAAAAGTGCAAGAAAAAGATTTATCTGGAATTTATTTATATTATTAATTCACAACACACACTTTCTCTCTTTGGTACAATAAAATCAAATCAAAATGACATTTTGAAATAGATTTGTTGCAAAACGCGCGCAAGCAGCAGTAATTATCTGTGAAGTTAAAAATTCAATTAATAAATGTTCTGATGAATTACGCATTTTATATTTTCATATATATATCCTCGGTTCTATGAGTTATATTTAATAAAATATTCTAACATACAATAAAATTTCTTTATTTCCACTCTAATGAGACTGAAACTGAATGAATTATGAAAATTTGAAAAATCTTATCTTATAAAATATGCGCAATTTTAGATGACTATTAATTGCAACAAAAAAGATACGTCAATCAGCGGCCATAGTTTTCACAAGGTTGATAAACCCGTAATTACGAAATTGTTGCAAGTCTTAAATTATGATATTCAAAACTTCATAATTAGGTCAGATTTGGTCGCAAAAGATAGAAATGTTATTGTTATCATTAGGGTTTATACAAAAACCGCTTTCTGCATTTTTGTATAAAAAAAGGATAGGGGAAAATATTTAATTTATATAAAATAACAAAAAATGAAATCAACATCAAAGTCAAAATATAAAAAAAATTAGGGATTACATATGCATATTACTTACACAAAATAACGAAAACTCAAATAAAAATTTCAAATAATATTTATATTATTTTCAGTAATTTTAATTTCTCCTAAGAAAATATAATTTTAAAAAACATAAAATACTCTCTGAACGGTGGCTAAGTCTTGTTCTTATTTTGGACATAATAATGTCTGAAATTGAAAATACTCGTTCACTAGCTATTCAGCTTGGTTTTATAGTTTTCATGGCATCAAATAATAAATCTAAGTTCTTTGTTTTTTTTTATTCGTTGCCTCAAATAATGAAAATTCAGCTTTCATTATCTTTGGATTTGTAACTTTTTCTTCAGGGTCTTTTAAGAAATTTATGAATTGATTTTTCCATGCCTTCTTTTAACAAAGCATTACTCTGATGAGCAGTTTCTTCGATTTGCTCTTCGTCAGAATAGATTTCCACATAAGAATTTGGAAATAGTCTAGGCAATATCTTTCCAGATAACTTGATAATTTCGGTTTTAGTCTGTCGATCACAAGAACAGCTCCCGCCAAGAAGTCTACCTAGTGGCGGTCGCTGTAGTAACAAGACTAGTTCATTTCTAATGGGGATTAAGCGAGTAGGGAATTGGCGGAATTAAAGGTTACATCACGTCATTCGTCTTCTCGGATTTAAAAGAGTTGCACGCGCTATCTTATCCTTGTGTTTATTTTGCTTTTAAAATTATTTGTTCCTTACTGGTTTAATTGATTTTGCTAAACTTGCGAGATGGCCTTTAAGTTAAGGAAGGGTGAAATTTTGAAATCGCAGGCACGTGAAATTGTATATAATGTTGCGGAATGAAACTTCATCGAAATCTGAAATAATTCCACTCCCACAAGCTCTGAAAAGGGCTTCTCAAGCAACTGGAATTTCTGAAGCTACAATAAAAAAAATAAGAAAGGAAGTTTCATCATCGGGCTCATCGACAGTTTTAAAATCATCCGGTAAACACCGTAAAAGACATAGTGAACGAAACTGTGAAATAGACGACTTTGACAAGTGTGTTATACGACAAACAATTCAAGACTTTTACATAAAAGAAAGGAAAGTACCATCTCTCAGAAAATTACTACCCGTGTTGAAAGAAAAAATTGGATTTTTGTGGCAAAAAGACACATTGTGCAAAGTCTTGCATTCAATGAATTTCCGATGGAAGAAGTGCGTGAATAATAGAAAAGTACTCATGGAAAGACCAGATATTGTCTTTTGGAGACACAGATATTTGAGAGAAATGAGATGTCACAGGAAAGCTGGACGACCGATTGTCTATATTGATGAAACTTGGGTAGACAGCAATTTGACATTTAAAAAATGTTGGCAAGATGACACAGTTTTGGGAGCTACAGCAAATGTTAATTTGAAAAATAGACTTATAGTTGTTCATGCTGGGTCATCAACGGGTTTCCTTACGGGTGCTTTACTAATATATAAAGCATCAACAAAAAGCGGCGACTATCACGCGCAAATGAACTATGAAAACTTTAAAAAATGGGTGTTGGAAAAACTTCCAAATTTGCAACCAAACAGTGTCGTATGCATAGATAATGCACCGTATCCTACGACTGTCGAAAACCGCACTCCAACGAAGTATTCTACAAAAAAAGTTATGATAGACTGGTTGAAAAACAATGGAATACATTGCGATCAAAAAATGCGAAAAGCGGAACTGTTCTCTCTTATAGACAGTAATCGCCCAAAGAAAATTGTCTATAAAATTGATAATTTAATAGAGAAAGAAGGACATGAAGTTATACGAATACCTCCTTATCACTGCGATTTGAACGCAATCGAATTTGTGTGGTCCTTTGTAAAAAGAATAATAAAGGAACGAAATGTTACTGGCGATTTAAGTTTGGACAATCTGAAATCTCTTCTTCAAACAGCTATCACTGAAGTTACTTCGGCAGAATGGGCAGCGCATTGCAAACACGTAAAAAAGCTTGAAAATAATTATTGGGAGAAAGATGGACTGTTAGAAGATTTAGTGGACGAACTGTCATTTCAAATTGATACCAATGATGATTCTGATTCAGAAGAAACCGAAACTTGTGAGAGTGATTAAGAGGATTTTGAAATGATTGAATGAACATTATTTTCGAAATTAAGACGGTATTTTATTTTATTTTATTTTACTTTGAAAACTGTTTTGCCTTAGAAATTGTTGGAAAATACATGCTGAAAGTTTAATAATCAACGAAGTTCTGTCATTGTATTAATAATCTAAAGTCCTTGATAATTATTAATAATTATGAAAATATTAAACAATTATTAAAAAGTTAAATAATTACTTTTTTATTGTAATAATTTTTATCTTTATTGCATATTCATTAATATTTCATTTTTATGTCTAAACGTTTAAATATTATTATATAATTAATATATTAATCAATTTTTTTTCACTCTTTATAAATCAATTTTAAAAAAAACCCGCCAATACGTCATCAAGGCGATTAGTAAGCCAACATCGATGCCTTTCTTTTTGAATCCCCTATTGAAAATAGAGCAGGTCTTGTTTCCATGGCAACAGACTATCGTAGACATATTGGCGGGAGCTATTCTTGAGGTAGACAAACAGTAGATTTCTTCGCTGAACTAGAAATGGTTTGTGGATTTTGTAAATACAGCAAAAGAGTTGGTAATTCTACTTGTCTTCTTTTTTGAATTCGTTTTTCTAAAGCATATAATAATTTCAAACTTATTTCAGTGTTTAAATTCTTTAGTTCAATTAACAGAAATTCAAATATACCTTCACTTGTTAATAAATTGGCATCTCATCGCCCTAAGCCTTCAGCTGCTAGACAAATCGGTCTCAACCGATAAAATTCAATTTATTTTTATTTTATTTATTTACTAGCCGCCTTTGGCGACCAGCCGGTTCGCCAGTATTACCGCTGGCTACAATTTTCAATTAAATATTTTAAGTAACTGGTCTTTTAATAGATTCTCAAACAAAACAATTTTAATCTTCAAATTTTGATAATCATACCAAACTTATACTGTTGTTTAGATCGTTTCGTTCAATTTACTCTATATATTTTGCTAATTTGTTGGCATTTCCGGTAAAACGTCAACTTTAATTTCAAGTGGAAATGATGAAATTGCAATTAATATAAAGATATTTTTTAATAAAACCAAGCGTTTTATTTTATTTATCATCTTTATTGCTATTTATTTATTACTATTATTATTGAATATGAGTATTGCAAACAGAATATCTCGGTATTTAAGTCTTATGTGAATTACAAAATATTTTTGATAATTTATGTAATATTTCAACGAATAATTCAACAAAAATTTCTCAGATTTAGCATAAAATTCAGTTTTTAGTTTTGCTTTCAAAAGGATTGAAATGAAATCAATAATAATATTTTGTTCCAGACTATAAATATATTTCAAAAATTATGAAATCTAAATTTAATGCAGTAAGGTATCATATTCTGAGAAATATTCTGCTCACACCAAATTTTAAATAAATGAATGAATGTTTCTATTTTCCACAATCAACTAAGACTTATTTATGAAGTTTTGAATGTTAAAAATTTAGAAAAACTCAACATTTTCATAATCTTAGGCCAATTAATCTTGAGAAACCTGCGCGCTGATTGGCGTATTTTCTTTGAAACGATAGATAGAAAATCTAAAATTATCCTTTTTTTTATTGAATAGTGATATTCAAATTTTCATAAATCAGTCAGTGTAAGTCATTGATTTAGTTGATTGGAAATTAACTCTGTTTATTTAAAATATTAGTGTTTCAAAAACATTTTGTTATTCGTGATTTCCACTGCAGATACTTTATGTAAAATCAAAAATTTGTTATTTATTAGAGCATTTATTGAATTAAGTTACATAAAATATAATCATTTTCTAATTAAACCATTTTAGTATATCTGTTGTGTTCGTGCGTCAACAAAAATAGAATGCAGACAAACTTATTATGAAACTAAATCTTATTACATTGTAGATAATATTATCAAATTTACATCAACTTATTTTCATTCAAAATTCTAGCATCGATTTTAAACAACAAATTAAAAGTTCCAAAAATATCACTGTTGCCTATCTGAATTTCACAACTATTTACAAAATAAAATTTATAATTATTAAAATAATCGTTTGCTACTTTTAAATAAAATATTTACGATTTATGTCGTAACAGATCTGTGTCTTACTAAAGGTTTACAAATTATCTGTGTGGCCATGATTTGAATGGATATCCTGTTCATATTAAACAAAACTTGCCTTAAAATAAAACTTATTTATTGGATTAGTAATATAGAGAGTGTAAAAGATCATAAAATAATTTTTCTTGAATTTATTTTTTAGAAAAAATAATATTTCATATTTGTTTCATTTCCTACAGACACGTGACGAAAATTATATTTTTGCAAATTTTATTTCCAAAATGATTTAATTTATTTTTAATCGGTGCTTTAATCAATGTGATGGCAACACTTTGAAAAAGGCTATTTTTTTCCCATGAATGCGAAACGTTTATTTTTATTTTGTACGAAAGAAATTGTTGAAAAATAGAGTTAAAATATTTATTTAAAAATTCATTAAAAATAGAAATTTAATTTTAAGGTTAAAACATTGGTAGCATTTAAAAGATAAATTTTTGATCTTTAACTTGATGTACAAATCTTTTTTGTGCGGTAATATTTTCGGAAGTTATAGCAGAAACACGCCAAAATTTCGCTTAATTTTTAAATAAATATAATTCTAATTAAAAATTCGAAAAAATAACCCCCCAGGTGCACATTCCCGGCCTCCAAGGTATACACGTGCCAAATTTGGTAGCTGTACGTTGAATGGTCTGGCCTGCAGAGCGCCAACACACACACACATTGAGCTTTATTATAAGTATAGATTATTATTATTATTGAATATGAGGAGTATTCAGACGTTCCGGAAAACTGGTTTTCTTAATTTAAAAACTGGTTTTCGAATGTGATAAATTTACTTAAATTTTTTTTTTTATTTAATTTTATTTTTTTAATCGGGTTTGAAAACCGACAATCCCTAATTATTATCGTTATTTAAAAGCTGAATGATATTTCACTGAATAGGATTCCTTAGCATCGAAGCACTGTATAAAACTTAAACTTCAAAACTTTTTTTCAGTACATCTATGACTGAAACAAAATATTATTATTTAAGTCATTAAAATTCTTTTTAAAGTAAATTAAAAACTATATTTTATGAACATTCAGAACATTTTTTATTGAATAATTCTTTGCGATTATGTGTAAATTATAATATTCGGTAATGCAAATAAGACTTCAATGCAGAACGATTCTATTTTCTATTTTTGGATTTTTTTTCCCCAAAAAAAAAAAAAAAAAAAAAAGGTTTACTCATTTCCGCTTCAATTTAAAGTCCATATTTTACGGGAATTGACAGAAAATTAGGGAGATACATGGTATAATGAATAAAAAGGTATAAGGCTATATATATAATATTCTGCTGATGAAATTACTACGAGATCAAGTTAAATAAAATACTGAAATGAAAATTTTAGCGAGCATTTATTTCAGCGATCCAACTGGTCGTCAAAGGACGCTCGTAGATAAATAAAATTATAAAAATTACTATCATAAAAAAATAAACCGTGTTTATCAAGTTAAGTTCAAAATATGAAACTAAATTGAACAGTTTATTAAATTAAAAATATTCGTAAAAAAAGCACTGCCACTAACTTTAAAATGCCTAGCTCCACCATTGTTTCTTATACACTTACAAATCTCAATCAATTAATGTATTTCAAATATAATCAAAAACTTTGTGCATAAGGTTATGAATCTTTTATGCTTGATCATTTTTTTTACGCGGAAGGAAAGAATGGTTTTCTAGTTTTAAGAAGTTAAATCGTAAATTCAGTAAATAAATAAAAAAAAAAAAAAATACTGAATTCAAGACATATTAATAGTTTAAGAAATCTTTTAAACATCCTTCAATAAAAATGGGGGAAAAATGAGAATCTTGATTTTAAATCCAATAATCTAGCCTTATAATGAATGTGGATTTTTAATTAAAAAGCATACATGACTTGTTCAATAAGCCTTGACAAACAGTCTAGAAATTAAGCCATTCTATCTAAAATTTAATTTTATAAGTGATAGTGAAAAAAAGTAACATTTAAATTTCTATATATTAATTAAGCTCATTTTCACAAATCTCACTTAATTTTTAACACATTACTTTTTTTTTGGGGGGGGGAGGGTATCAACTCCACAGGTGCATAATCCATACATTATTTCCTTACTAACCTAAACAATAAATTTTCATATCATTTTATTTCCCTTTAATCAAAATTTGTGGGAACATCCCCTTTAGTGTAGTGTAACTCTTTTATTGAAATATCTTAATATATTCATGGTAGCCTCAAAGAGAAAGAGAACCTATTTCCTTTTTAAATCTATCTATATCTATACTTACAAATAAAGCTCAATGTGTGTGTGTTGGCGCTCTACAGGCCAGGTCATTTGACCTACAGCTACCAAATTTGGTACATGTATACCTTAGAAGTCGGGAATGTGCACCTGGGGTCCCTTTTTTAAATTTTTAATTAGAATTTTAATTATTAATTAAAAACTAACTCTCCCAGCAAAAAAAATCTTCAATTTTTCCTAGTGAGTAAGGCTTCAGTTTTTTTTCTCAACAGTAATGAAGCTAGGGTTAATATTTTTCGGCCAATTATTTCAAACGATTCTGTTTATTTTCTTAATGTTTGATGCATTTAAAATTAAACATTGTTAATTAATCGATCTCTCAGATTCATTCTGAAGTACTTTTGAATTAAAATAAAGCAGAATAAAGGAAATTAAAAATTTCTAATCTGCATACCGTTACCCCAACTGACGTAGAAAAATTCACGCATTTGCGTTACAGTAACTGGCGTTGAAAATTCACGCATGCGCATTTGTTCTGATTGTTGTGACTGATTGCGGATTTGATTTAAATTATTTTTAGGTTATTTGCATGTTTTTGTAATTAAACTGTATTTATGCTATATATTTTTTGTATATGCTTATAGTTTTAAGTAAATCGTTTTTTAAGTAGTTTTTTCTTAACCTGTTTTCAACCGATTATTTCAAACGATTCGTTTTCTTAGTGTTTGATGCATTTAAAATTAAACATTGTAAATTAATCAATCTGGCCATGATGAATCTGAGAAAATTTTGTTGGCAAATTCTTGAAATATTACATAAATTAAGAAAGATATTTAGTCCCCATAAAGTTTAAAGGCTCAGTGACTGTTTTCAGTAATCATATTACAAAAAAATACTTTGTTTCTGTAAAAATATTAAATGCAGATTAATCCTTTCCACTCTAATTTAAAGTATAAATTCTACGGGAGCTAACAGAAAATTAGAGATACATATTACGTTATGATTGAAGGCGTTTATAATATTATGAGTGAATTATATGACTATCAAAATTTGAAGTTTTAAAATATTTTGATGAAGAAGCTATTAAAGTAGGAATTGCATAAAATATTTAATTATTAAAATTTTAACGAACATTAAGATTGACGAACCGGCTGGTCGCCAAAGGCGGCTAATAGTAAATAAAGGAGGATAACATTGGTGGAACTTTATCATAAAAGAAATAGTGGCACATAAATATTGGATGAATATAATACATTATGTTTAAGAGGCTATTATTTTCAAATTTTATTTGCACTGGGATAGTGCTGAAATAGTTGGAAGACCACATGACTATATCAAAATTATATAATTTTTATCATACCACTATTACAGTTATAATTATATACTAGTCTGCAAATAGCATTCAGTATGGCTTATGACATATAGATATATTTTCAGCTTTTCAGTGATATTGTGATTTCATTGCTTGATATTCCAAATGGATTAAATGAAACTCATTAATCATATAATATAGTTTCATGATCACTAGATGAGAGCTTCACTAACTAGTGAAAGCTTAGTAGGACATAAAAATTAGATACTCAGCAAGGTCATATAATTTGAATGCTAGAGACTTCAACCTGATACAATAGTTGTAGTAATGAAAGTCACAATTAATGTTTTTTTTTTGTTTTTGTTATAAATATTTTAGTATTTTACTCAGTAAAAATTTCATTTGCGTGTTTCCTATAATACCAAGGAAAACAATAGATAAAGACAAGAATGAAATATAGCCAAATAATGTTAAAATGATTCATATGGATGAGCTAATTGATACTGCAGCAACTTTGAATAGCAAGAAACTCAAGTACAGACTTGATGTTTGCGATGAGAGATGCGAAATAACAACTAGAAAACATAAATCTGTAGAAAAGTAAGATAATTTTTTAAAGACAGACTCAGAAGATAAATTCATTAGTTACATGATCTCCTATTTTTAATAAAGGAAAATTAATACATGATATATGTAGCTGTCAATAATATATTTCTTAGTTTCAAAGAGTTATTATTTTTTACTAAATATTTAATCAACAATTTCTATAAATGAATAACATTTCCATACATCATTCTATTGTTCAAATTTATTTTGTTTTACATTTTTGTCATGTTGCTATGAGTAAACAAAGACCATGTAAACCTTATAATTACTCCATTAATTTATGTTGTTGTTTTTAACCATAATATAATTAGATGTATAAAAATTGCTAATCATTAGTTGCATGCATTTTTCTTATTAAATTTCCTAGAGATTGTAGTCCTCTAAGTTATAAATAAAGTATTAAGCATAACCAACACAATTCTTAAGTTGAATGATTGTACTATGCAATATCTTATCATCAGCCACTGACTATTCAACCATCATATTAATAATATAAATTTAAACATATTAATTAACTCTGATAAACTAAATCTGATCAAGGGAAAAAAAAAAGAATTTCGAAGGACACAACACAATAAACCAAAAGCATTCAGATTAGTTGGCTATACATGCAAAGTGGGAAAATTAATTGGCTAAGTCAATCTAATTTTGGAAGCTGCAGTCTGCATCAAGGTTTTATTTTGCAATATCTCATAACAATGAAGGGTGAAAAGGACTGATTATCGTTGATAACATATCTAGATATCATGCGCTTTCAAAAGAAATAATAGTCAAAATTGGTACAGTAGCTGAGGCACCTTGTCCAGGTTTTTCCGTATAACGAATATACAGTGAAATATTTTTTAAAATTTCTCTCAAAAATGAAGAGTTGTAAATACCTATTGACAACATGGCCTTTTTCATATAAAATAAAAATAGTGAAAATTGGATAAATAGTTGGAGATTTAAGATTTGGCTCTTTGCCCCCCCCCCCCCCCTTCCCTCAATTATCTTAAACATAACTTAGCAATTTTTTTTTCCTTTTTTGCTGCATCAACATACAAGTCTTCTTGATACTACCTAAATTACAAAATATAATTGGGGAAAAGTATTTTATAATTTTTATGAGCATGTTTAGAATTTTAGCATGCTGTTCTAAAATTAGAATTTTGTATAACTGCCATTTTAAAGCTACAATAGACTAATGATTAAGCAAGTGTATGGGCACAAAGTAGACAGAATTTCACAAAAAAATATGAATTAAATGTCATAACTTTAAATTTAAAAACTGATTAACAAGAAGAATATAGGCAATTAGATTTAAAACCCAACCCATATTAGTGGAAACACTTCTCAAAATATTAACTGTGAGATCCAGTATTTAAGAAATAATTTTTAAGGTGAAATTAAGTACAGTTAAGTTCTAATTAAGTACAGTTATGTTCTACTAATAGAGCCTTGCCTATTGAACTTGTTTCTGACCTTTTTGTAGACAAGTTTCTTTCAGTCTTGCAAAGATTTTTCAGTAGAAGAGGACTTCCACATACTATATACAGTGACAATGCCACTACCTTCCATGCCGCAAGCAAAGAACTCATTTTCCTTTGGAATACATTGACTTCAGCGAAAGTGCAGCAATTCTATACTTACAATGGTATAAAGTGGAAGTTTATTGCACCAGAAGCAGCTTGCTGGGGAGGATGGAGGGAGCAACAAATAGGTCTAACCAAATAATGCCTTCGAAAATCTCTTGGTCGCTCATTACTAGATAAGGAAGCCTTAACTATGCTATTAATGGGAATAGAAGCCTCACTTAACAGTAGACCTTTAATTTATGAGCATGGTGAGAATAATACAGAGAAAGCTTTGACTCCAGCTCATTTTCTAACTGGTGGAAAGTTGACCACTGTCCTATCCAGACCCGAGTCTAGAAATAACAAACTCAAAAATATTTACAGGCAACAGCAAGACCTACTGGATACATTTTGGAAAAGATGGTCCAAAGAATATCTTTTTGAGTTACGCACATTTCTTCAAGTACGGAATGTAAAGCAATCACTACAAATACAAGTAGGAGACTTGGTTCTATTACAAGAAGATCTACGACCACGACAAATGTGGAAGAAAGCTCTCGTGGTGAAATTAATCAATGGCCAAGACGGAAGAATTCGAACCTACATCCTTCGTGCCAAAGGAAAGGAGATTACCCGTCCAATTCAACTGGTCATACCTCTGGAGATTGAACAGGTTGGGGAGGATGTTGCAGCCAACAAGCAAGTTTAGCAAACAATTCTATATAATTAGTTTTAGCTTGAGAGGCATCACCTTGTTTTGTTGTTATTCTATAAAACTTATTATATGCTTGTACGTCTACTTATTGTGAAGAAACATATGTCATATTAATGCCATTGTCTTTAATAATATATTATATATATATATATATATTTATATATATGTAACATTATTTGTTTTTTAATATGTAACATTATTTGTTATGAAGCAGAATGCAATTTGAAGACAGTGAAGAGACTTTTTACATTTTTAAGTTCTTTTTAATCCATCGGGAAAGCATTATTATTTACAAGCAAACGCGCGGACATTGTGCATCCGCCACAGCGCGTTGCAAAAACAGAAGTGGGGAAGAAGCGAGAAATAAATTATCCCTCGTCTTATATAACCTATGATTTTGATAGGGAAAATATTTCTTCATAGTGCTAATATATTAATAAGATTCTGATAGGGATTTCTAACTCATGTCAATCACAGGTAAGGGAAACACAGGGATCTTTTAAAAAGAATGTGCTTACTGGACACTTTTTTACCCCTTCACGCCGAGCGTCTGAAAGTTAGACTTTTAGCTGACTCTGCAATTCAACAAAGCTTCTCTTGAATTAATTAAGTGGAGACAGTGGAATTGGATCACGAAATAAGAGAATATTTTAGAATAAAGTTACTATGGGCTAAATTAAGATAAAATCTTGAAAATTAATTAAATTGAAATTAGTTAAAATATCATTATATATATATATATATATACAGAGAGAGAGAGAGAGAATCTTAGGCTTCCTGATTAGTCCATAATGGCTAAATGATTTCATTTACTAAAACCATTTAACAAAATTTGCTTACAAAAATGTTCAAGCAGAAAAACATATTTTAGACTTTGCATGCATTTAGAGAGTAATAAATGCATTTTTAATATAATAGAATATTTGCTATGGAAGTATATTAACAGAACTTACAATTACATTTTTCTTTCACAATTCAGAATGTACTCATTTTGAGTTTTAACTGAACAACATAATAGAAAATTTTTCATACAGAGGATACAGTTGTTTAAATATTTTTCTAATCTTAGAAAAATTTTAAATGACTTCTATATTTTATTATTGCAATAAAATACAAATATTTTGCCTACAGCATTTTGATATTTCAAATATTTTGAACTTAATTTTTTCTTATTGAAGCATGGATGGCTTCCCTATATTTATAGACATTAATTTAAAAGCAGGTTCCTATTTTCTTACAAACTTTCCAATAATTAAGAGTTTAATTTAAAGAGTGATATTTCTTTACTTAATATTAGCCATATTTTCCTCTATATCATTATACCATATTCCATATGCAGCAATATTAAGTAGATATAACCCTTAACTCCTCACAGATAATAAGACAAAGCCTAAAATGGGACCGATATCTACTGATTTTCTAACTATATCAATATGAATATGTACATTTAAAAAAATAACATTTAAAGACTATTAGACTTAAGCAAATTACTGAAAACAACAACAACAACCCTTTAGGCATTAAAAGAAAGACTAATACAAGGTTAATGCAGGTCTGATTTAAACAAATAATGAAAGACAAAATTCTGACATATATCTGAATGTGGTTGAATCAGACTGTTAATATGTTATAACAAACATTCCTGTGATTTGGGCAAGATATAAAAAGCATTTAAATATAACCAAAGTTTTCAATAAAACTTAAAATGTTAAAATTTCGCCAGATGAACTTTTTTCGAGGGGCCTTTTTACAGCAAATATTTGTAAATATAAATTTAAATATATCAATTAGACTTATATTTTTTAGTAAAGCATTTTACAAAAAGCCATGAAGTTTCTGAGAGCAAACAATGTTGAAAAAGCTGTATTATGAATGAAATAAACAGGATTTGGAATTAAAAGAAAATATGTAAATAACTAAAGAATTTACATGTGAATATCTATAAAACCAGTTCATCAACAAAACTATTAGTATGACATTTATTTCAGATTCCAAGCATGACATGATTTCTGCTCCTAAACAGTAATTTTGATACCTACTAATATGAGAGAAATTCAATTAAAAAAAAGCCACTGATATTGGTAAAAATATCAAACCAAAATATTTATTTGTAGGTAACATAACTGTTTGAAATAATACATTAAATAACAATATCTATACTTATAAAATGATAAGGTTTGCATTTACATGTTGGTGATCAACAAGACATACTGTTAAATCTAGAATAAGCAAATTCGGCACAGACATATTTTAGAAAGCAGGAATGTACATTTTACTTTTTTCAAAAATTTTAATTAAAAATGAATAAAAGTATCATGTTTTCCCATCATTATTTCAAATAATATAAAGGCACAAATTGAATTGCAACTTAATTTTTTCCAAAATTTGTAAAGCTTTTTTTGTATGATCTTCATCAATTAATTTCATTGTTATATTTAAATTCAAATAATTTTTCATCATTTCATCAAATATTTCATGCATTTTTCTTCTACTACTAAAAACTAAGAAAGAAAGCTTCAGGCCTTTCATCTGGGCACGAGGAATTACAATGCGAGATTTCACTACAGCAAAAGAAAAAAATACAATTTCAAATGAATTACATATTTTAGCTTTTAGTGACAATACGATGTCATGCTTTAACTTCATTACGTAAACTTTTTTTGATTGACTGATTTCTGAACTTCAATTTATATATAAGCAATTAGTTTAAATTATGATTAACAAATATTCTTTGTGAACCAGCTAATTTTCAAAGATTGCTAATACAAAAATTTAAAAAAAAAAGTTGCCCAGTAAAAGGATAATAGACTCGATTAAAAAAAAAATCCAAAGCTAAATGAAACAGTTTATAAGAAAATTTATAAGATACTAGTAAAGATAAATGAAGAATTCATTTATCTTTTCCAGAGTATAATATATTTTGCAATTTTTACTTGAGCATGATTCATCCAAATTGATCATATATATAATGTAATAAAAGTTAGGAAAGAGAATTCTTCAGAGGCTAACAATTAAAAATATTTAATCAAGTAAATCTGTTTTTAACATTATCTTCCTACTAATAATTTAAAAAAACACATTTAATTTTAGGATGATGGTGATGATGATAATAAAAACATGCTATTTCAAACTGGAAGCACTATAAAACTTTTTTATGTTTTATTCACATTATGCAACAATCCACCAACTGAAAATAAAACATTTCCCTCTTTTCAAAATACACAGAATGTGTGCGTGTGTGTTTTAAAGCACAAGTGATCACAAACATGAAGGTATTCAAAATTTAAAGATGAAAATGATATCAAGGAGCAATATTAAATAAAATAAAATAAATAATCAAAATTTTATTTAATATCATCACAATTTAGTTCATAAAACATTTTTTTTTACTAAGATGTAGAACTTGTAACTATTACGAGAGAATTTAAATCTTCATAATTCTGCCATTAAAATTATTAAAATGAATAATTTTTGCACAAAAGGTCATTCTATTAAAAAATAATGAGACTGGCCTATAATACAACTTCTCAAACAAAAATGACGTTATTAGTATTCAAATACAGAAAAAAAATAACTTCATAGCACTTGAAGAGCAAGAAGTCGAAAAACAAATTTTAAAATTCAACAAATAGTATGTCATACTTTTTACTTTAAAGAATATATATATAATTATGTTTCATGCATAGAAATGTAATCAGATGCTACATGGATAATAATTGCATCTATACATCAACAAAAGCACTGCTTGAAAGATATTAATAACAGTATTATTAAACATATCAATACTACATAACAATTATTGGAAGCTTTAATATGCAATTCAAGATTCTTTTTTATTATTATTATAATACTGTCTAATAGAATTGTATATATTTTCTAATAACAAATTGTGAAAACTATAAAAGATTTCTGCAAGCATTTCAAAAATTTAAATTAAGTTACAATTTTAAACAAGTTTATATGTTATATTTGTACAAATTTTAAAAAATCATAAATTATATGATTTTTTAAGTTCAGAGGAGTAAATTAAATAAGGAAAAAAAGTATCAAAGCATCTTTTAAATGAAAAATTATAATACAAGGAAATTCTCATAAATGTAAAATAACATTCACACACATGGACTTACCGATTTATCGAGTGCTGCAAACTGGCAGACGAGCATTATTCAATAACCACAGCTAAGTTCTAAAACTTTTAATATATAATATAGATGTTTTTTTTTTAAAGTAATGACAAAACATTTCCTCTAACGCACATCCATAAACACACAGTTGGAAGGGAATGAATCAAAGAAAATATCACAGTTATGAAGGAAAATTCATAAAATGATTTTAATTAATACAGATAACGATTAAAATTATTTAAATCAATTTAAACAATGTTTTGTATAAATTTATACATGAAAAAAATAGTAATCATAAATTTTTAAAACATGGCGCAAACAAAGTTAAAATAGCGCGCTACTATATGAAAGCAGCCATGCGTCTAATGTCAACATCTACATACCGGAAATAAAGATTTTTGACTGTTTCATATTAAACTGTGGCTTTACAGATAATATTAAGTAAAAACTTCATTAAAATAAATAAAAATATGAGATTTATTAAATAAAAAACAAGACATGTAATGATGTTAAGAAGAAACTTATATATAAAAAAATATTCAAGTATACCGTCTCAAATTTCATCAAAGGCAATGTTTTGGGGTACTTTATTTTTTCAAATTGCTTCCCATCTTTGCCAATGGCTAGATCATTTACCACTATTATATTTTAGAGACAATAATTTCTCCCTTTAGGATCAAGTAATGTAAATTTTGGAGTATCTGTGGATATATGTATGGATATGAAAATTCAATACGGGGAAGATAAATAAAGCCTAAATTTGTATTCTCATTGTAAAGTATATATAAAAACAAAGTAAATCATTTGTAGAAAGAGCAACATTATAGTTTTCTTCCCTGATGCTTGATATCACTTCTCTTTTACCATTTTCCAAATTACGGAATATTTAGTCAACTTCACAGTGGATACCTTCAAAACCTTTTGCGGATGAATGCCGATAATTATGCTGTTTCTTATGGCATTTGCCATGGATAAGTCTGCTGTTACGAAGACACGGATTTTAAGCCGGTGGGGTGCGTCTCTTGTTTTTATAGTAGCGCCATCTAGGGCCAAGAGAGCGACTTAGCTACACACACGTCAAAACTCTTTTTACGGGCGCACTTCATTCACTAATCGTAATTTAGACCTAAATCAGAGAACGATTACCCTTGATCCAGTACCAACAGCGGTATTACTCTCTAAATGGAGAACTTTGTGACCACTACAGATTTATACGCGCGTAAGCCAAGCGGGGAATTTACGGCCTACGGGGTTCGAACTCGCAACTTGAGGGACGCGAATCTAACGCTCTACCAATTGGGCTATCCCGACCTTGCCATAAATTATAGATCTGACAGAAAACAATTTGTTTTCACAAGTGAAAATAATTACATCACATCAGCAAGTACTTTTAAATATGGAAATGATTTCATTTTGCCCATTTCCGAGTATTTTCAACCCTGGCTGGTGAATGTTTATAAAATTCAAATAATCCAATTTCACTGAATTTTGCCTTTATATCTTATTTCCATTTGCCTGCTTTTAGGTGAGTTTTTAGATCTATGGAGAAAATATAAGAAAATAAACAAAAAAAAGTTCTTCCTTTTTTCCTCCTTTACTTTTGAAAAACTTGATATCAATATAGTTTCAAATTCAGTTTTAAGATTTAAAAATTTTTATTTACTCTTAGCATTATGCTGTTTTACCTGGACATGATTTTTTTTATATTCTTTATTCTACAATTGCTTTTCTTCAAAATTTTGCTATGTTTTGCTTTATGTTTGTTGGGTCACAACGATATTCGTTGCTAGTCGCTCTTTTGGCATCTTTCACACGTAATATTAGATTCTTACTTACTACCTAATAAAGGAGTTATCCTTTTCCAAAAACATATAAATCGTGAATCTTCCTGCTTAGAATTTTATTTAGAGCCGCCTATGAAGTTTTTGTAATTCCTAGAACTGTAAAGAAAACCGAGTATTCTTTTGGATGCATTTTTGTCAACCGTTTGGAACTGGAACCAAAATTTGACTCAGAGCTATAATTTTAGTAACTACAACATGAACAGAATTTTCCTTATCTAAATCATTGCATTTTTGAGTTATCGCATATTAGTGTACAAAACGACAGAAGATCAAATCAGTGTTGGATTTGGTTCAAAATTCAATACGAATTTACACTTTATATTATAAAACTGTCCATTATGCTTTATATTATAAAACTGTATTATATATCTGTATTTTACTCTTTGTGCTTTTCAGTTATCATGTTCTCGTGAACTTGGGTGAGATTGACGGAATGTTTGTAAATATATTTCGTTCAAAATTTCAAAGTCTAATAATTTTGTGTAAATAGGCTACATGCCAAATTTAAGCCACCTAGATCAAAACAATTTTGCGTTATCGAGTTCACAGATAAACATAATTCCAAAAATATGCTTTTCAAACTCAGGTTAGTCTGTAACGAGGAAATTCGTAGAAATGCTCGGCTGAAATTATTTGATGACTACGATACTGTTTTTTTTTTTTTTTTTTTTTTTTTTTTTTTTTTTTTTTTTTTTTTTTGCATACTTATGTTACTGGGATGAAACCATGTCCCGACCTCTCTCCAAATCAACTGGCGTTGGGAATCGCTTGTAACATCACGGAAAGAGACCGTTTCGGTGGTCCTGGAGTTGTCGTCTCGGGAGGCATTATGATGAACTGGCGGACTGAGCTCCATGTTTTCCACAGAGGTTCTGTAACTGGAGATCGCTATTGTCAGGAGGAGATCCTTCCCCATGTGCGTCTGTTCCGAGGTGCCATTGGATCAGACTTCGTTTTTATGGATGACAATGCACGGCCACACAGGACTCGTGCTGTTGAGGAGCTCCTGGAAAGTGAAGATATCACTCGAATGGATTGGCCGGCGTGATCCCCTGGTTTAAATCCGATAGAACACGTGTGGGATGCTTTGGAGAGACGCCTTGCGGCACGATTACATCCTCCTAGGAACACCTGACAACTTAAACAGATGCTGATTGAGGAATGGGCACTCTTACCTCAAGAACTGTTGGACAATCTGGTGCTGAGTATGGGGAGACGGTGCGAAGCAGCCATTGCAGTAAGGGGAGGGCATATCCCATACTAAGGAACATCTGCTTGCTGTTCTTCCTCTTGGACAGACAATCATGTGTAACGATACTATGAGTTCAATAAAGCTTTTTTTTGTTTGATTCCATACTGTATGCATTGTATTCATTTCTGCGCAACTATGCTTTCGTCATTCTTTCAGAACAAAATGCTGTATCTCATTTCTGAATTTCATGTCTCTTAGATGATTTCTCGTGAAGTTATGGCAAAAAACATACCTGTTGCTTAAGTTTTGCACATCAGTGTATATATATATATATATATATATATATACTTGCGATTAATTCTGAAGTAATTTTGAATTAAAATAAAACAGAATAAAGGAAATTAAAAATTTATAATCTGCATAGCGTTACCCCAATTGGCATAGAAAAATTTACGCATTTGCGTTACCATAACTGGAGTTGAAAATTCATGCATGCACATTGTGCTCTGATTGTTGACAACTATTTTCAACGGATGCAGACTTGATTTAAATTATTTTTAGGTTAGTTGTGTGCTTTTGTAATTAAATTGTATTTATGTTAGTTATATATTTTTTGCATATGCTTATAGTTTTAAGTACATCGTTTTTTTTCAGTAGTTTTTTTAACCGGTATTCGACCAATTAATTTGAACGATTCTGTTTATTTTCTTAGTGTTTGATGCATTTAAAATTAAACATTGTTAATTAATCGATCTGCTCATGATGAGATATTACAGACTTTAGGGAGAGACTTTCTCGAGATATTACATAAATTAAGGAAGATATTCTTTAGTGCCCATAAGGTTTAAATGCTCAATGACTCTGTTTTCAGTAATCATATTACAAAAGAAATGCTTTGCTTCAGTAACAAATATTATTATATTAATTGCAGTTTAATTATTTCCAGTTTAATTTAAAGCATAAATTCTACGGGAGCCAACAGAAAATCAGAAAGATACATATTACGTTATGACTGAAGGCCTTTATAATATTATGAGTGAATTATATGAATATCAAAATTTGAAGTTTTAAAATATTTTGATGAAGAATCTATTAACGTAGGAATTGCGTAAAATATTTAATTATTAAAATTTCAACGAAAATTAAGATTGGCGAACCGGCTGGTCACCAAAAGCGGCTATTTTCCAATAAAATTACTTTTAGCAATTTAGAATAGAAAAGTCTTTATTGTTTATTTGAAGTAATGTAGAACATTTGCACCCAAATCAAATCCATTTACGCTAAGATACATATTTTCTGAATGGGAATATTCTAGATCTCAGTTTCCTATCTGAAAATGTTTACGACTATTTAAAGAATAACCCTTTGTTTGTGCTATGGCTTGAGGATGCTTCGAATAAATCAAATTTGATGTTTCCATTTCTGGTTCTTTAAGTATTTACTTGAAATAAGAGCCTAACTGTGTAGAAGGATTCACATAATTATTCTTTTCAGCTCTTCCAAGAGACTCGAAATTCTTTTCTCTAGCAAATAAAAATTAACACTTAAGATTAAAGTGCTTAAATCATTTCATTTACAGTGGCTCCCAAAAGTGTTCGTACACTAAAGAAATTTGCAGAAATTGTATTCTATACTTCTTAATAAAGCATTTTATTAATTGGTTTTTTTAAATTAGCATCTTTAAATAGTTCTTAATAAAACTGAACAAATATTTTTATAAAAAATCAAGTAGTATTGTTCTAAAAAATAAATAAATAAAAAAATGTCACAAAATTAGAACACAAAAGTCTTCGTACATCCAAACATTATTTATTTAAATTCATCATAAAAATATCTTTTGCGACTTATTTTTCTTCTAATTGAAAAATACACTAAAATCGTTTGATTTCAGTATTTAATATCCCAATTATTTATTCTATTTATTTTATTCTTAGATATGACGCGCATTCGTAAAGAAATGAATTTAGACGTAAGAAAATTAATTATATTTCATTTTAAATCTGGAAAATCAATTAGATGCATTGCAACTATAACTAATCTACATCATTCAACGGTGCAAAGCATAATAAAACGTTATAGAGAGGGAAAAAGGATTGCAAACAAGCCTCGTAATGGTCGTCCTCAAATTCTGTCAGCTAGAAGTCAAAGAAATATTGTGAGTAAATTTCTAAAAAATCCACGTCTGAGTGCAATAAAGTTTACTTCACAATATAATGAATCAAATGGAACTTCTATTTCCTGTGAAACTATTCGTAGAATTCTTCGGAATGCTGGTATACATGGCCGCTCTGCACGAAGAAAATTCTTTGTAAGTCTGAATAACAGAATTGCTAGGCTTAAATTTGCCAAATCTATGATAAACCAGCCAGAGAGCTATTGGAATCGTGTCTTATTTGCAGATGAAAGTAAGTTTAACATCTTTGGGTCGGATGGGAGAATCATCGTATGGCGTAAAAAAAAACGAAGAACTTAATCCCAAGAATTTAGTTGGAACAGTAAAACATGGCGGTGGAGGTGTCATGGTTTGCGGGTGTATGTCAGTAGCTGGAGTAGGCAATTTAGTATTCATTGATAGTATAATGGATCATAGAGTTTATATAAATATTCTCAATAATAATCTAAAAGTGTCAGCAGAAAAATTGTGCATTTTAAACGACTTTGTGTATTACCAAGACAACGATCCTAAGAACACAGCCATGAATCTTCGTCTTTTTTGCCTCTATCATTGCCCTCAAACCCTTCAAACACCAGCTCAATCACCGGATTTAAACCCTATAGAACATATTTGGAAAGAATTAGAGGTGCGAATAAGAAGCCACGACATTAAATCGAAAATTCAACTGAAAGCAGTAATGATCGAAGAATGGAACAAGATCGGTGCAGAAGTAACCGACCGTTTAGTTAAATCTATGCCCAAACGTTTAAAAGCTGTTATAAAGAACAAAGGATATCCTACTAAATACTAAACATTTATAAAAATTTAGAAAATTTCATATTTAGTGATGTTTTTTTAAAGTGTATGATCACTTTTGTGTCCTATTTTTGTGCAATTTTATTTATTGTCATTTTTAAAAAAATAATTTGCATCGTAATTAAAATTTATTCTTCATTGCTTTATTAAGAACTGTAAAAATATGCTATGAAAAAATTTTCATATAAAAATAAGAATATATAATGGTAAATAATGAGGTTTTTAATTGATTCTTGTTGGTGTACGAACACTTTTGGGAGCCACTGTATATCCAAATCATTATATTTTTATCACGAAAATTCCTTCTCTCATTTCATTGTTTGAAACTGAGCTTATAAAGAGTTGGGACAATACAATAATTTTAGGTCTAAAACAATGCAATAAATAAACACATTGTGAAGGTACATAGTATTTAGTATCTTTTTCAAGAATATTTGATTTTCATGTATTATTGTAATAGTAATATTACCTTTTAAGCCAATTTGATATTTTCCAAACAGCCGCGAGTTTGTTACTTAGTATATATATATGAAACATTATTTGTTGTGGAGCAGAAATGCAGTTTGAAGACAGTGAAGAGACTTTTTAATTTTTAAAGTTCGATTTATTCTCTCCGGGAGGCAAGCATGATTATTTACAAGAAGGAGCGGACATGGCACGTCCGCCACAGCGCGCTGTAAAAACAGAAGTGGGGAAGAAGCGAGAAATAAATTATCCCTTCTCTTATATAACCTATTTTGATAGGGAAAATATTTCTTCATAGTGCTAATATATTAATAAGATTCTGATAGGGATTTCTGACGCATGTCAATCACATGTAAGGGAAACAC
>JAPMOR010001042.1:1555433-1588600 GCA_026543865.1 Argiope aurantia
ATATATATATATATATATATATATATATATATATATATCGTTACAAAATTTTTTTCTACAAATATCGTCAATCAATTGTAATAACGCAGTGCATTTAATCGGTAGTTCACCAGTTTGCTTGCTGTCTAATCCTCTAATCTCCTTTTACTTGTCGGCGACTCCGACTCCTCTCACACACGACTTCTGACGATACACCTGTCTTTTATAATTTCTTGAGGCGGGGCTAGAATCTTCCAGACCAATCAGGGCGCATCTGAGTGTATCTTGGTTCCTACTGGATGGATCGTAAAACTTCTTGAACTTTCCAGTAGGATCCATTTAGTCGCCAAACTTGCCAAATTCATCGCCAAGTTACCAAATGGCCGCCAAGCTCTCAGGTCATTGACGCGGCACCCGCTCAGCACGCACAGGACAGATCTTACAACGGTTTTTCCAACAATGACAACATTCGTTCGGGGTAGCAAAATTACAGGTTTGTAACAATATATATATATATATATATATATATATATATATATATATATATATATATATATATATATATATATAAAACTTTTATTGTTAACTTGATGTTTTTGATTAATAGTAATTGGATGTTATTAAAAATGACAAATGATAGGGTAAAATCTCTTATGCACAACTTGATGTTCAGGATTTCTACAACAAAGTATTTTTAAGCATAAATCTGTGAAATACATTAAACCGGTGTTATTTTAATATGTTTATCGTGTAGATGAACTAATATACATTAAACTGACTAACTCTATTCACCATGTAAATAAACTTTCTTAAAGGAATCGAGTACTATTACATTATAATATCATTACTAATTTAAATGTCTGAGTAATCAATTTGAAGTTGCATCGTGGCTTTTACGTTAACGCAATTTCACTTTTTGATTCTTCCTCAGTTCTTCTAATTATATTTCCTTGGCTGTGAAAAATGAAAGAAAACCACGCGTTTGAATACTTGAATGAATAGAATTTAATTGAAATGAATGAAAATTTTTGAAATTTGTTTGCAAGAAGGAAATCTATTATCGGAAAATAGGCAAGAGAATATTTTTGAAATACTACCAGATTTCTAGAAAATTAACACGAAAGCTAAAATGGTATTGCTAAAATGTTATTTTTAAAAAATTTTGAAATGGTATAAAAATAATTTTTGTGTAATATCTTCGAGAATTATGAGAGAAAAATGTAAATTACACTTAATTTTTTATTGATTCATATCCCCTTATTATTAATAGAGATATGTACAGATATCTAGCAAGGAGCAAGTTATAGTTTCTTGCTTTTCTCTACTAATAATAAAGAGGAGAGTTAGTGCTCTATAGACCAGATTGTTTGTGCTAGAGTTATAAATTTGGCATATATATACTTTGGAGGTCGGAAATGTGCACCTCAGAACAATTTTTTGAATAGTTAATTTGATCTTTAATTAATTGAAGATATAATAATAATTGTTAATGTGATTATAAAAATTAATTGAAAATATAATTTTAATAATTGATTGAAAATATAATATGCCAAATTTCGTTGTTTTTTCTCCGATAATGTCCGAAGATATTATTGCATAAAAATAAATTTTATGATATCACGAAATTTAAAACTTGTTTTTTCAATCACACAAATTTAAAAGACGAGAAATTTTTTTACCTAACATTTGCCAATTATTTATTTATTTTGCTTAATTTTCAGCAGTAGATCATATTGTTGCCCTGAAATTCGAATAGTCTTCATTGTATCATCAAATATTTAATCGTATGACTTTTTTTCCACTGTTGAAAATTAAGGAAGAAGAATTCTCTTTAATTTGATATTTGTGAAATTTACAAGATAAATAAAAAGTGAATTTTTAATACCGTGAAAGTGAGAGGAGAAGCCGACAATTGCTTTAATAATATTATGATAGCATGGGATTGATATTTATTAGGAAAATTTATGCACACAATTAATAGTAAATATGTTGGGAAAATTTATTTTCAATTATCGCGGCTTTAATCTCTGACATTATGGTAAATCATGGGTATTATATCTGAACGATTTAATTGAAAGTAAATTCAACCAGTATTGTGGATGAGTCAGCCTGATTGTCTAAGTCAACTAGTGTAAAATATATATAAGACATGCTTATAAAAATTCTCGAAATTGATACTCTAGATTGTCTATAATTGATTTTCATTTATAGCGATAGTAATAGTTAATAACTAAATGCTATGAAATGCATAAAAGCAAAACTAAAGTTATAAATTCTTTGGGTTTATTTTTTATTTTTTGTTATTAACATACTGATTCTCGTAGCACCTTTTTGAAAAATTGTAAAGCATTGGTCATCAAGATATTTATGGTTTATGAATCTTTGCTTTTCAAAGTATCCGCAATTCAATAATTTAATCAACATCTATTTCAAGAAGTCACAGGTTTCAGCCATAGAGTGGAAGTTGATAATCTTTGAGATGTTATTAACTGTAACTGACTGTTCCAGGCGATTGAAGTATCAATCTCTAATATAAGAAGATTTAGCAAAAGTCAAGTGTTGCTAGCATTTGACTTTGATCCATACGCTACAAACAAGCATTTCAACTGTTTGTTTCAGGATCACGACACTAACATTTTTCGACAATTGTAAGGGTGGGTACATAGAAAGATGAGCGGTATTTACACCTTATAATTCCGCGGTCCTATAACCCTCTTTTTGTGAAATAAATGCCTCCCGACGCATGCACAAAAGTGCGGAGGGTTTTCAAATCCGAGAATGAACATTATCTTGTGTTTTGTATATTTTTTTGTATATGTGTTTTGTATATATTATATTTGTATATTTTTGTATGTTTTGTATTTTAGATAATGTTGTAAATTTGCCCATTTGTAACGTAACCTGATGAATAATAAATGTAGCGTTAATAAATCTTTGTAGCACTAATTGACTTAATTTAATGTACTTAAAAAGAAATCTCTCATAGTATTACCACAGTTAAAACACAAGATTTTTTTTAAAAAAATTACAAATAAAGGTAATTTAAATAATAACATTACAATAAGTATGCATTAATCGAAGTGAAAAATATTTCTTTACCACTAACTTAATCTTATGTTTCTCATTGCCATCGTTCATTCTGAGTTAAAAAAAATGTTTCTTTACACACACACACACACACACACACACACACACACACATATATATATTTGTATTTTAGATTATTCCTTTTTTTATCCTTAATTATCCAAATTACAATGTTATTTTTTATCTAATAAAAATTATCTTAAGAAAATTATCAATAACTTAAAAACCAAAAATTACAACCTTTTCCTTTTTTTAGATATTGTCATAAAATTATTAAATATTTTGCTTCTAATTTTATGATTACTGTCATGAAATAAGTATGTAAAATATTAATCTGTTTTATGTTTGTATTCAGACACAATTTGATGTTTACCTCTGCCTGGTCATAGCTGATATGAAAACACTATATGAATGTATTTGACAGCATTTCGAATTGAAATTTTTTTTTACAAGATTTCAAGAAAATCTTTACAGTTTTAGTATTACCTATCTTTATATTTGCATAATTAATATGCGCTTAGAGTGAACAGGTTTTAAGATATTTTTATTTTTACTCATTTTATCGTCTTTGTTTCGTAGATTTAAAAACATCATGTTTTCATTTTCTGTTCAATAAGTAATATCATAGAGACTGATACATTTCTTTATTTGTTTTGAATAAAAAATATTCTTTTACTGGTTGCTATAATCTGTAATGTTCAACAGGAAGAAAATTTGCACAATTCGTTAAATTTTTGAAAACCGGAAGGACGCATTTTGACGTAATTTACTTTGAATTTACAATTACATATGAAGAAAAATTATGCATAAACAAGTGCAGAATTGGATTAGGAATTGTCTGGGCCATTAAGCAATAAAAACGGAACTCCCGTTACCTCAATTTCGAAAATCAGAAAAAAAAAATGTTTCTGTTTTAATTTCTATACAAGTCATTTTTAAGAAATAAATATTATAACTAATTGAAATAGTAAAATATTTAATTGATATTATCTTAAACATAACTGAATTCAGTAACTCGGATATAAAAAAATTAAAATTGAAAAGAAAATTAAAAAAAATTATATATTTTTAAAAGCATAACCTAAATATTCAAATGCAAAGTCACCAAAACTGTTGACATGAAAAACAATCAGCAAATTTCAGCTCAGAACTCTGATCATAAGAATATTGCTTTGAAATTTAAATTGTTCTGGATTTTAAGTTGGAACCCTTGTAAATCAAATGAAAGCATAAAATTAGACTATCCTTAATCTACACACCCACCTCCCTCCAAAAAAAAAAAAAAAAAAAAAAATCGAGGCAACGGGGCTTCTCAAAGTCGCGAGGACTTTAAGGCAGATTCCTATTTTGATCATTTGACCCTGAATAAATATATTAGATATGCACGGCTATTCAAATGAAATCTACACACACCACGACAATTTCCTTTTTATACGTGTACCCGTCTCAGATTTAGATGGAAAGATATCGGATCCCAAATTTTCTTCCAACGGAAATAAATTAATAACAAGTGTCTAGGTTGAATCGCGAAAAGAATGATGCTTTATTGAATTTGTTTCATAGCGAATGCTGTCTATAAGATGTTAAGTATTTCTATGAATTTGTGATACTTTCCTACAACTCATTGGTATACAAATGAGATACTGAACTTTTCAAAAATGCAGTGGAAGCTTTATTACATTTTTATGGATGACAATGCCCACTTTCATAGTCTGCGAATGTCAGGAGGACACTCATTGAATGGATGTCCTTCCAGATATTCAAACCTAACCGTACCGAACTTATTTAGGAACATTTGGAGTGAAAATTACAATTAGTCGCTGTCCTTCAGAGAACTGTACTCTGAAGAAGCTGAATTATGTAACACTGTAGAAATGGTACAGTCTGCTACAGATACCAGTTGATTTATTTTCGGTATAAGTTTGCATCTAGACGGTTTTATGACTGTAAGAAGAAACAAAACTCATATTAAAGTTTTATTTGGTTAGCTAATCAATCTTACTGCCCATCAAAAATGCTTATCATGTCCTGCAGTAAATAATTTCTCTTACAAATCTGTATACACACAATTTCCTAAAGTCTGTCAATCCATTACCTCTTAAAATCTGTATACCCAAAATTGTGTGTCTGACTTCATTAAAATAAATTCATCAGTTAGTCAGAAATTTGACACAATGTGCAATTCACTTAATTTTGACATATATATGTAATAATACATTGAATACGAATTTTATGCCATTTTGTCAATTATCTGGTTAAAATCTCATATAACATTATTTTAATCTAAATAAATTTTGTTATAAGCACAATAAAAAATTCTTATATTTCCTTAAGGAATGAATTAAATCGTGTGTAGTTTCAAATGCAAAAACAGGTAACTTATGTTTGGAAATTGAACCAGAAAAGTGTTATTTATTGTAAATAAAATGTTTTAGAAAGTCAGGCTTTGCAAAGCAGAATTCTCTTGAAATAGGAAGTCTGAGTAAGCCCGTTAGCCAACAAGCAACTTTTAATTTTTAACACTTTAATATGTCACAGAATATGGATAAAATATTTTCTTGAGTAAAAGATTGCATATATCAATCTTTTTAAAGGTTTTTTTTGTATTTTAACTGAACTTTTACTCACTATTAAAATATCTATAAAATGCATTTATTGTTTGCAGAATTTTCTTGCCAATTAGCACTTTTATTATTTTTTTATTATATTTATTTTTTGCGATCATTTTATATTTTTATAACTGAATAGATTTTGCAAAAATATATTTATCCTGTGAACTTATAAAAATATCATAATCTTTGTAATGTTTGATATACATATGTTGTTAACTTTGTATTTTATAATATTTCTTCTGTGTGTCAATTTACCTCCTTTGGTCCAAATCCAAAGATTTAAATTGATGTTGAATGAAAGTTAATCGAAAGCGTAAATAGATAATTATAGCAGTTTTCGCATTTCAATGTCTGTTAATTTCGCTTTCTATTTTATGCTATAAAATTTCTGCGCTTGGAATAAACATAGTAGTTCGCTTCAGAACTTATTCCTTGAATTGGTAGATTTAATAAAGTAGACATGATTTTGGTTTTCAGACAGGTAAAATTAAAGGGGAATTTTTGGTATTGACAAACTAATGAAAGGATAAAATTTAAAATTCTCAATTCTTTCAACTTGCTACATTACAATATATTCATTTCTTGTATTCTGTGATTTTCAATTCTAATGTTTAGTGTGAAATGGCTACATATTGTTATTTAATTTAGTTTCATTACTTTTTTTTTCATGATTTTTTATTTTCTAACCACAATTTCCTAATCAATTTAAGGTTTCTGTTAGCTACTATTTCGTTTGGGAATATGATGCACTTATGATAAATAAAATATCTTCTCATCCGAATTTAATTTCTGATGTTTACTGATAATTGTGAATATTTCAAATTTGGAGGTATTTGAATTAAATAATCTCTACTTTGAAACAGAGGGGAAAATATGATTTAACAAGTTTAGCGAAATGCTGTGTTTTTATTATAAATTCTATTAAACGGGAGAGGAATCCAGTGCAAATTCTGAGAAATGTCCTTATAAAAGAACTCAACTTGTTTCCGAAAGCAATAGTTTTATTTTCCGAAAACTATTATTTTCATGCAAGATGATCATTCAAATACAATAACTTCTTTAAAAAATCAGGTGATATACACAATATTTTGCTGCGTATTTGAGAATTGATTCAATCAATATTTTAATTAAATTTTATAGAAGTTTCCTTTAACAGAACATATCTATTCTTGAATATGAATTAAATTACTGTTGCTTAATCTGTGTTACTTTTATTCAAAATATTCACTTAACAAAATTTATTCCAAACGAAATTAATTAGTAAGGTTTCTATTTTAAATTTTAAGATAAAAACTGAATGAGAATTTATTTAAGTTAAGTTTATGAATCTAATATTATAAAACTCTAAAGGAAGAAACAATTTAAGAATATTTATAACAATGAAAGTTATTTATTTGAATTTTTTTAATTGTGTAGTTATATGAAGTACTCGTTTCTTTTTCTTTCAAAACTAATATTCAAAACCAGGCATTGTCTTTTGAAATTAGAGAGGAAATATTCCTTAAAAGCTATAAACTGAAGTCCTATGGTCTAATTTTAACTATTTAAAGCTGCAGTTAGATCAAATTTTGCTAAATAATCAAATTATTCCGGCTTTGTACAATTGTACATTATGTATAGTTGTATACATAATTACTGGTTTCGTTAATCGAGTTTCGTTATTTCTCTGAAGATAGGTACAAAATGATATCAAATTTCATTATTTTACAAATAAAATATTTGTTTCATCTCTGATTTAATGAAAGAAAAATTTTAATTAAAAATCTCTTACTTTAAAACATTTAAAATTTTCGAAAATTGTATCTTTTTAAGGAAGATTAATTAAATGAAAACGCAAAATTTAATGCATACAATTTAATATTAGAGTAATAAATATTATATATAATAATGCATTAAAAACATCTTCTTTCACTAAATCATTAAAATTCTGAACTCTTATTTCTTTATATAAATTTAATTAACTAAGAATTTTTGATGCATGTTCAGCTTCATCTTATCAAATTTCAGTTTTGCATACGTTCAATACTATTTTCATTTTTTTAATTCGAAATTCTTTTCGTAATTTTTTAAACATACTTAGATAGATGCTTACGTGTCTGATTTAAATTTGATAAACGTATTATTACAATGAAAATATAAAAGCATTTTTGACTTTTTTTACATGGATTTTAGTTCATTATTTATTCATTGCGCGAATTACTGACATTTAGATACACGAATAATATTATGTATTTTAATGCATTATAAAAAATTAAAAAACCGTTTAACATTTGGAGAAATTTTATTTCTTCAACCTCTTATCGTTCTTTTGTTATTATTTAAGCCTATTAATTGTTTTCATTAATTATAAATATGTTTCTATAGAGATAATGCGACATTTAAAAATCTTTCACAATGAGCTGCAATAAGACAGTTATTATTTGATGATGGAATCAACTGATATTCATTTGCTGCAGATCAAACAGACTACGCCTATTGAATTTTGGAATTAATTTTGTAAAGTAATAACAGTTAAATGTCAGATGACAAACACAAATTGATTAAATACATTCCGGACATATTCAAAACTCAAATCATAAAAACATCATAGAACATTAAGTGGAACAAATACACTCTTATTTACAAATACAAGTTTATATGATGCACAAAATACTTTTTACATAGAATATAAAATACAGTATTCAATAATATTGCATAATAATCCGATTCGTGGAAAAAAAAATAAAAACAATCCTTGCTTAAAGTTGTTGCTTTTGCAAAATTTTTTGCAAGAAATCACCTTTCTTGGAAAAGATAAAAGAAACAATAATTTTAGTAAAAATAAATGTTTTCATATAGCTTTTTAAACGATATGAAAACACACCAGAAAAAACGAAATGAAACAGAAACGCTTATATGTAATAAATTACCTTTCTGTTTTATTCTTTTAAGAACCTGAAAATTAAGGATAATATATGATCAAATACTTTTTTAACTTACTCTGTACATACCAAATGCTATAAAAACATTTTAATGATTAATGAAAAAAAACCACTTTCAAAAATATGACTAAAAATAAAATAAACTCGTATCAATATATGGATTGTAAATTTCTTCAAAATTTGAATAAAATTATACATAAAGCTGACGTGTGAATAAATGCATATGTTGTTCATAAAATAAAGTGAATTCTTATTATCATTAGAAATGTTCAATGTATAGTTTAAAGAGTAAGAATAATAAAATAATGTAGCAATTAAAAAGTAGATAATAAAGAAAGATCAGCAAATACAACAGAAAGAGGGTTTACAAGATCTTAAAATCTGGGGCACAATAGTAATGCGATATACACTTTTTATACGGTTATTTTTCCACTTACTCGTTCCTTTTATCTGGATAGAGCGATTGAATTGGCACAGGAATCCAAGTTGAATTGACATATGTGGCTGATATTTTTGAAGCCGAATACATGTGAATGGATTGTTTGTACTGTACATATTCGACACACGCCTGGCATTGGCATACATTGTACATCATATTGCTTCCGTATGAAAAAAAAATCGTACAAAAATAAACCTTAGACAATTGTATTTATATTTTAAGACAGGGCTTGTATCTTCTTTTTATAGGATCAGACCCGGAAAATCTTGGTAGGTGGGGCTTTAAAGTAAAAGATGTCATTTGCTTGAAGTCCTCTGCACCAATGGAATTCTAGTTTCTTGCATCACAAGGGCCTGGGGTGGGATCCGTTGGAAGATAGCTGCCAAAAGATATGAGAAAAGTCAATTTTTTTATATTTTGTTGCATTTTGGAATGTTTTTACGCCTCAACGGATTTCAGTAACCAAACAGATAATTATATGTACGTTATTTACTGATTAGTGATAAAGACGTGACTTCTAAAGATATAATTAGTTTTAAATCAATAAAAATATAGTTTCACTATCTATAATTGAAATTGTTTTTAAATATTTAATTTTATTTATAAGATGCACTAAAAATTTTCAATAAAGTAGAAATGATTAGAATTAATGATGTCAAAATTTTCATATGAAATAAGAAATAATCCTAATTTTAAATTGGTAAATTACAATAATAATATAGTGAATTGTGATTTTAAAGTATCACAAGGGCCTGGTGTGGGATCCGGGTTTAAAGGAAATCTACTTTAAAACCACCCGTGATCCTGGGTGGTTTTAAAGTAAATCTAAAATAAGGATTCAAAAATAAAAAGAATATAAATTTATACTTATAAACTTAGATAGGAGATTTTGAAGAAATTTATTTTAAGAATTGCAGAATGATTGAACTGAAGAATTCATATTGATTTCCAGAATGCTTCTCATTTATACATATAAAGATAAATACTTCGCTGAATTTCTCTTCGATCGTATTTGTAACATATATTTCATTAGAATATCTGTTGTTAAAAGTAACTATTATAGGTTAGAACTAATAGGTAAATAGCATTTATGTTTATATCAAAATGTAAATGTTAAAAATTCTCGAAATATTGTTATTTTTTAACAATATTGTTATTTGTTATTTTGCAAATAAATATTGTTATTTTGCTGCGTCCTGGAGTATCTTTCTTACTTACTGATTTATTAAATATTTGAAAAAAATCTTTATTAGCAAACCAATATTCTTGAATTAATTTAATAAGGAAATTATATTAGTATTACAAATTTACAACGTGCAATTAGTTTTTTGAATGTACTAGTAGCACAACAAAGTCTATAGAAAGTCTTTTAGTAGTAATAATATAAGTAATAAGTAATTTCTTTGAGTAATAATATTTTAGAATTGCAACTAAGTCACAAAATGCTATGTTCAGTTTTATAATCTTTGCATAGAATTCATCATTATTTATCGTATCCGTAAAGATGATATTGGCTAAATATTAAAAATTTGAAACAAGCAATATAGAGAAAAAAAATGTGTCTAAAGAAAAACAAAATAAATTATCTAATATCTCACTAATTAATTTTAAAAAACATCCAATGTTTTCCTGTTAAAGAATCCAAACTGTCATAGTATTATTAAAAGTATGAGGGCATGTTTGGAAAGCTATATTGAAACATGGTAATTTAAAACAGTGAAACTGTCGTTTGCTGAATCAAGAATTACTTTAAGTTCTAAGTTCATGACCAGAACTTTCGAAAATCCAGGAAATTATGTATAAGCCTATATGTTGTATGCTATTATATTATATCATATGATTCAGTCCATTTCTGTATAATATTGTATAATTGTATTTCTTGTTACTCAAAGTTCTTTTGAACTTGTAACGTAGTACGCATCTTCCATCTTGAGAACTTAAGTTGGCAAATTGTCAATGAATCAATGTCAATGTCAATGTTTTGCAAAGAAAAGAATATGAATAAGCATTTAAAGAGGAAAGATTTTTCTATAATTCATAGAGAAACTCCTAAGGATTTTTTTTTTTTATTATAGTTTTTGATTTCAGAAAAATGCTATCTGCTTTTCATTTTTTTTTTCGAAATGGTCTGCCTCTATCTTCGACTTAACTATTCAGTAAACAATATTAATTCGGAATTTGGGTTTATTTCAATTATTCGTTCTCATCTGGGAATATTAAATAAACAAAAATGCATTTCTAAATAAATTAAATAAAGATTTTTAAAATTTGCTTTTTTGTGACAATTTTTGGAGAAAAAAATTCGATGCTGAGTTTTCATATGTAAATTATTGTTGCAACTCTAAATTGAAAATGGAAGAAGAAAATAAATGGTGAATGAAAGAAAGTTTAATTACAAAAATATATTCCGCAAATTTGAAAAAAAAACAACAAACAAACATAACATAAATTTCCATCTTCCGACTATTGTCGGGAGTGGAAACATTTCTAGTTGTTAAACATTTATAGAAGGTGTAGATGAGCATTTGTTATTGTCGCAATTTATAGATTTAATAGATAGTGGATTATATTAACTTTTTAATACGGTTTTAGTCAGAAAATGCGAATCTAAACAACAACATATATACAACAGAAGCCTGCAAATACGTTAATAGAATGTGTCATCACAATAATGAAGAAAAAAGTCCTATAAAATGAGTACCTAATCCCTTATCAGTATTCAATCCAATTAACCTATTCTTTTCCTAAAATTTTTAAAAGAACAGTTGAAGTTGTTTATACCACCCAGCATTCAATATTTTTAAGAAAAAAGTTTCTATTATACCTCTTACAACAGAGGAAGTTTTAGAATTATTTTTGGAGGAAAGTTCTTTCAGAATAAGAAACCTAATAAAATCCTTTTTGCTTTAATTTTCAAGATTTTTTTTGAAACTATATCAGCCAGTGATATGAAGTGAAACTCTAGAAGTCTATACTTCTATTGAAATAATTTTAAAAAGAGGCGATTGAATAACAGCAATTCCGTGCCAACTCAATAACATCAGTTAGATTAATCGATTTGAAAGAAATTTAAAATATCATATCTTCTCATGGGAATCTGAAGATTATAATTTCATAAAGTGCATGAAAAGTAGCATAAAATAAGTTTTTTCAAGCATAGATAGCAACGTTAAAAAAATAATAGCATAATTTCTTTAAAAAATATTGCAACTATATAGAAATAAAAAAAAATCAACATTAAAGAAATTTTTAAAATGTCTAATTTTTTTAAAAGAGTAATAAAATAATAATGAAATAATATGAGTATTTGGAATAAATAAAAATTAAAATTTTCCGATTTTATTTTATTTTATGTAGATTTGGGAAATTAGAAAACTTTAAATGCAATTTACATCTCACCTATTCAACTTGAAGTGCAAAAAGGACGTTTTGTAGTTTTTTTAAAATGTTTTCATTGATAAGGAAGAACAAAATTAAAGATATGGATTTTTGAACTTTGCATCAAGTAATCTTATAATTTCCAATATTTATATTTCAAAGGATGAAAAGTATTTGAGTTTCATTTTAAAACAAAAATTACTGAGAGAGAGAGATGGCGAGGAAGAAACGATATAATGATGAAATTTATAACAATGCACAAGTGGACCAACTATTCAAAGCCCCGAAGAACCATTTTATTTGAGGAGAGAAAAAATAAATTGAAACATCTCAAAATTGAGAATATAATAGAGAGGTGCGGCTAATGGCCTTGACGCTTTCTTTCCTAACAAAAGGAGATCATTTTTAGCTAATAATACACAATGTTTTTTTCATATGTGATTTTAATACATATGTATGTAACTAATTTTTATACAAAGGATAGAGAATCTGCATAATGTTTTGTTGTCATATATATATCAACACGCGCTGTTTAAAATTGCTCATGGTCCAAGTAAAGAGATAAAGATCCTTAATGTTTACAACATTCTTTTAGAGATACATAAATTTCACTTTCCTAAGATTACATGTGTGAAAGAAATCCCTAACAAAATCTTATAGTAAAACCAATGAAAGGAAAAATTTCTCTCTTCTGCTCCTGTGCCGTGATATAGACTTATGTATTTCTTGTCACTTATTCATTGTGCATTATAAATAATTTAATTTTTTAAAATGTAAATCTCATAGTGTTTACAATTTTCGGTACATTATACTTGCTAAACTTAATTTTTAACTTAATTATTATCCGGATTTTCACACATTCGAGTCAACCCTGTGTCTCGTTCATATACGATCTTTTAAAATTTACAGGCACAAATTTTACAAATTTTTATTGTGAATTCATTTTTATATCTTTAATTTTTTGCCTCATTTTTTGATTTCATAGAAACACCTATTCCCTTGAAACTTCTTTCAAGGCGCCTTGAACCTCTCCTTGAAACCTCTTTCGAGGCGAAATTAAATTATATCTTCATATTTATTATATCGCAATTAATATTCGTCAAACTTATTCACAGAGAGCAGATTGCTTCAATAATCATTCATTGACCCTTCAGATGTGTATTCCGCGATTTATGCGGGTTGGCAAACATTCCATTTTCTATTGCATCCCGCGTTTTTCGCAGTTTAGATTGTTTATTTTTAAGATGACAGAATTTTATTATATTATGTTTTTATTGGGTAACATATAGCATCAGTTCACTTTGTTTGAAAAATATTTGAACTTATTTGGAAACCTCGCATCTAAATAGTGATTTTAAAGAACTACGCAGCCAGAGGGTTAATCCCGATTTATAGCCGTCAGAGATACGTTTCAGTAGACTGATGCTCCGTTTCGAAGGTGCAAGTTTCGAAGTTTCCATTTCGAAGGTGCTCCGTTTCAGTCCTTCTGGGGTGCAAGAGACCTCAGTAGGACTGAAATGAGATAAGGTGAAAGAGAACGTGTAAATACGAACACAACTTTTTAAATTACCAACAGTAATTAAAATACTTAACTTTTTGATTTAGTGAATAAGACGAATGATTTTACGAAATTGAATAGTTTTATGTCGAATTTTCAATTAAAATAAAAATTAACATGAAACTACGATTTGCTTAGATTGAAAAAAATGCAACACATTTTAAAGATGAACTTACTTTAATAATAAAATACAAGACGGTGCTTTTCATTTATAAAATCAACGAGAATTTAAAAAAAATCTTTCACTTCAAATGTAATTATGCTATAATTAAAAAAGCAAGATATTTATTTTCTATGAACTATTAGCAAAACATAGATATAACTATTAGCAAAAATACTTTTCCGGTGATTTTTTTAATAATAGTTGTTCGTTGTTTAATTGCAAGAAATCTCTAGATAAAATAAGAAATATATATTTAGAAAAATAAGTACAAACATAGAAAGTAAAAGATACAAATTTATAGGCTTGTTATAATTGTCAGATTTAATACAAAATTTTTTTGCAGTTTGAAGATTTCCATTATTTTTTAACTTAATTTATCATAAACAAATTTGATTCTGAAAACTTTTTTCTATTATTTAGAATAACAACTATTTTTTGGTTTATAGAAGCAGTATTACTTATTACCTATTAAGCCATGGTTTAACTTCTTTCAAAGCGAAAAGTGGAAAAAGGCTATATATTTGTGTTTTTATGTATATATATTGAAACTGAGCCTGAAAGGTACAACTGACATAAAAGAATAGGAAATTGTTCAGAAATTTCTTAGGTTAAATATTAACAAGGTAGTATAATAATACCTTAGGAATTTTTATAGGAATTTTTTATAGGAATTTTTATAGGAATTTTTCTATGTTATTAAAGCTTTTGTATAAATTTATATTGGTAATTGGCTTCCTTTACAATAGATTTGAAACTTGATGAAACTAAACTTAAATAACAATGTTTTTTTTAGTTTGCTACAACCTTGTTTTTAAATGTTTCAATTTTTTAGAAATGTTGTTTTTTTTCTTAAAAATTAAGTCATTTGGGTACAATTTGTAACCGTGAAAGTAAAATTCTTAAAATGTTAGCCGACCTTTGAAAATATTCACGTCACGTTTTATAACTAGTTGAATCTCCCTTTGTCTTTTTTTTTTAAATATAAATTTTGGGAGCTCAAGTGGATACAATTTTAGACTGAGGCACCAACTCAAAAATTACGCATTTGAAGCTAGGATCATTTTCGCAAAACATTTTAGAAGGAAACAAAAGGCTCATATTGCACATCATTATACAAGAAATGATTGAATTTTGCATTTGTAGAACAAGAGGTGAAACCACTCAGGTTTTGATATCAAAGTACAAACAATAAAATACAATTTGCAATAGAGAATCTGAAATCCTTAAAATATTGATTCGGGATTGCAGAACTGAGTCCAGTTAAAATCGCGTTCTTACGTGTCTTGCCAAATACATGAATAGCATAAAGACGCGTTCTATTAACATGTTACATTATGTAGAGAGCAAGAAGATTTGAACTGGATTTTTTTTCTTGAAAAAAAATTTTCATCTTAAAACATTAAAGGTGCAAAAAAAGTTTTTCAAGTTGAACTAACTTGATAAAAACGAATTCAGTCCTTTCTAAGTAAAGATGAAATCTTGTCGATAAGAAAGAATTTCAGGTACTTCAGGAACCTAGATGTTGTTTTACCCTTTGCAAAAGAAAAAAAAAATGAATTTATCAGTATGTAGTACAATTCGAACAATAAATTAAAATTTGTACAAATAGCTTTTTAAAAAATGAAAAATCCTCTACTTTTTCAATCCCATATTTGAATATTCGCAGCTGCATTTGTGCCGGCATTTTATATTAAATACAATGGGCTGGTTACAATTTTTATTTTCACATTGAACTACTAGTAGTTATTAATAAACTATATTTTTAGTATTTCTGTAATAGCATTTCTACAATATGTTGCGTGCCATGCCGAATTAAATGTAAATTCATCACGGATCTGGCACGTAAGATGAGATATCACAGATTACGTTGAGGCAACATGGACTTAGATACTTAATGAAATGCATAGTTGCAGCACGGATTGATTTCATCGATAAATATAAAACATTTGATCAAAGGCCATAAAATAAAGTAATTAAAAGTAATGAATACTTATTATTAATTATTACACCAAGCAGAATATAATTCAAGATACAATTTTATAATTTAAAATTTAATTTCTCTCTTTATTGGTGAATCAAAATTTAAATACATCTTTCTGGCTGCGTTTAAACCTTCGAAAAGGACTTTGATTAATTTTAAATAATTTAAATACCATTTAAAATTTTATGCTAAATTTTAATTCTTAAATCTATATTGTTTTTTTATATTTATATGAATAACATTGAACTTTCATCTCAAAATTGTTTTAAAACTGCCTTAATAATAAAATTGCATTTTTCTTTGCTGCTATGACAAAAATTGGAAACTTTCATAAAAGATATAATTTAATAATTCAAAAATATTAAAATTTCATTAATTGCTGAAAATAACATTTGGCAAAATGGTTCTTAAGGATATTTTCCAGTAACTTAAAAGATGTATTGTCTGAAGTGATGAATAGAAATGAGAAAGTTAACTTAGAAGAAATTTCCCTCGAAATTTCATATCAAACAAAGGGCTATAAAAGTCTAATTCAAAAACATTTACTCAGATGCGCCTAAAATGTAACTATTTTAAACACGAATTTATTCGCTGTTATAAAATTTGTTGATAAAAAATTAACTTTTTAAAAATGTAATATAAAATTTAAAAAAGTCTTAAAATTCTAGATTATCTGATTGAGTAAAAAAATGCTGATCAGGAGAGAGAATTTTATTTCTGAATAGCAAACAGAAATAATGGCGGCATCCAAGAATTATAGTTAAAAAAATATTTCTAATTGCAATTGTACTTTACAGCAGAAAATAAAGATATAAAGGATAACAGAAGAACATGAAGGAGTTAGAAATGATAAGTTAAAACTGTATTTTTTTTAACTTTGAAAACCACATACTTTAAAAAACGGCATATTTTAAAATGGTTTGAACTTTTGGTTCTCCGCAGTAGTTGTAAGAAATATACATTCGCTGTGTTATGATATCTAATTGAACTAAAAGAAAAAAAATCAGCAGCTTAATGGGAATTCAAAAAGAAATATGTTATCAATCTCTATATGTGTATTCACAAGAAAAGTGAAGTGCTTATTGAAAGAGATGAAAGTGCTTATTTGAAGAGATGAAAAAAAAAAAAAATTAACAGAAAATCAACAAAAAAATGAATTTGCTTTTTCCGCAATGAAATTTTTGGATTCTTAAAATGATTAGAGACAACGTAAAACAAATTTTTACAGCATTTTCTGAAAGAATAGGAAGGTAATTTTAATAAGTTTATGTTGCAAATGAAAGCAATTACTTTTATTAATTTGGTATATATTTCATAGATGCGACTGAGTATTAAAAATCTTCGGCAAATAATAAGATATAATTTTTAATCAAGTAGTCATGCAACAGCTTTCAATATTTTAATACGGTAATATACTAAAAATGCCACAAATGATTGTAAAAAGTAAATGATTTGCAAAATCGTGATAATTTATTGAGGAAAACTGCACTTTTGTCGGTGGTAAATTAAGATGATAAGATTCCAAATCATGCGGGCGCAATGTAATATCTGTTTCTATGCCTATTAAGCTTTTACAAAGAGTTAATTAAACAACTTTCCTTTAATGTAGAATTTTTTACATAGAATGTAAACTACATATATTTAAAACAATATTTGTTTCCAAACATGAGAATATCATACATTAGGATCATATTCGACATTATGCATTCCAAGGCTTAAGCGTAATTATGCATTCCAAGGCTTCTGTCATGCATCCAGCTTAAATGATCACTGAATATGGTGATGGTAATATAAAAATTAAATAATAATTCATTAAATTGAAATGAAAATATTTCAAACAAAAATGGTTAGAAAAAGTTTTCAATAAGCAAAATAAAAATTCTTTATTATATCTTTTATCATAAATGCAAGGAAAAAATTATTTGGTAAATATTAATCATTTTCTCAGAAGTTATGATCGTCAATAAATATAAGGTCGATGTTGAAAGAAAGAAACTGTACAAAATATTGTGCGTTCAATTAACGTACACAAGAACCAACAGTAATATGAAAATGAATTACATTTCATGCTTATTTTAAAAACGTCACAACTTGTAGTTCCTTTTTTTTTTTTTCGCTATATAAAATGAACAAAACGAATTCCATCTTAAATAACAAGAAAAATAAAATCATTTTTTCCCGAAGTCCTCGTATCATTTTCTTTCTTTTTGTTTTATTTCATTTTCAATCTAATACGAGAAGTGTGGTTGGAACGCTTTTGCTCTTGATAAGTTCTTCATCAAATATTTTGTCGCCTCCTTTTATCTCTGATATGGAGGTGATAAATCATAATATCATCAACGGTAGCCAGATTGACATGTATTTAAGCTAACACTTAACGTTATTTACATGGTAACTCTTTGTGAAGCCGCGGACGTTCTATTGAAGACACTGCGGTGTCTTCAATGAATGGATCGGCCTTACATGCGTTGTAGTTTGACAAGTTCCGATTAAGATTTTATTTACGAGAGATGGATATGACATACAGTGATAGATTACACTTCACATAAGTAGAGGATATTGCTTTTTTGATATTCTAGAATCATGTGTTAGATTAATATTTATCAAACTAATTCTCGCTTTCACAGCAAGCGATTTTTTTTTATGAGATATGAAACTTTGGACTGCAATCAAGAAAAAAGAATATTTTTGCAAATTAAGCTGAGATTGTCTACCCGGAAATAATTACAGGTAAAAACCTTAGTACAGTAAAAGAGCTTCGATATCATGAAATTTTTCTTTGATTTCTGTATTTGTGACTGAATTACATTTTACTTTGTTTTAAGCTTTTACGCTGATGTAAAAAATGAATATTTAAAATAATTATAAAATTTCAATTAGCATCGAACAGACATAGATAGTATATCGTAATTTAATTTATATGTTTATGACTCATCATTAACATTATTTCTGTAAGAATGTATGATAAAAACCTTTGTTGGAACATACTAATTTTCTTCTTCTAAATGAGTGATAGTAAAGAAATGATGCATTTTTAAATGAGTGATGGTACATGACATTATACAACACCAATGACGAATAAAACAACAGAAATATGCAGGGTGTTTGAATAAAGTATTCCTGTTCAAAAACTATCAGTAGGGCAAAAAAAAAAAAAAAATCAGTAGTTATAAGATCACAAAATCTTATAGATGCACATTTTGGAACTTGGAAGAAATTGATGATACCAAAAGAAGAAAAATAAAGATGGAAATAAACATAGTAAATATTAAAGAATAAACAATATTTTTTATTTTAGAATATCTCAGCACTTATATGTATATTAATATTAAAATCACTTATGATTCATAATTAATAAGCACAAATATTATGAATAAACATTTAGGTGAAGTTGATTGAATTATGTTTCTTCCATCAATTGTTTATCAACCCTCTCCTATTGCTCATTTTTTTAAATCTTCTTGTCATCCGTTTTTCGAAGTTCTTCTGGACCCGGGTTTTTCTCTACAGTGCTCAGTACAAAGATACTATACAGCAAATACTTCATAAATATTTTTATTAAATTTATATTAGAAATAAAAATATCTGAAATTGTAAAAATGCAAAAGTATACAACAATTTTAAAGTAAAGTAATAAAAGTATAGTGTGCCTAAAACGAATTACATCCTTTAATATAATAAAATAAAGCTACAACAAGTAAATTAAATTTATGTGTAAATGAAAATGTTTCAAATTAATTCAAATAAAAAGAGGAGTTCATTATTCATTGTTAATAAGTATATCGATAGTATTTCCGTGTATCTTTAATACTGAAATATCACTTACTTCTAAGACTTCTTTCAGTATGAAAGCCGCAATCATCCCCAACAGGAAAATGAGAAGCTTGGGCACAAAAGAAGGAATAATATTTGGTCTTTTAACAAGAAAAGTCTTTAAAATTTTATTCTTTGTTTCAGAATAAGGTGGATACCGAGCTCTGAGGGAAGAAATAAAAAAGAGAAAATAAATATTATAAACAATTTGATTAACAAAAATAATTTATCTTTTTAATATCTGGAAAAAAATATGCAATACAGCAATACATAAAGAAATCTTTCGTAAATGTTGATGTATCATTTCATTATTATACAACAGTAATTATTATTATTAAATTTTTTAACTCGCTTAGAATGGTAATATATCAAATTAAGCAAGGAATGAAAATTTTAGGTTATTTAAAATGTTTACGCAATTAGAGTTCAATTTGCAAGATTTTTTTCGTTTCGGTAGCGTCAATTTATTCTTCATTTAGGGAAAAACAATAGTTTTTTCTGTTTACTCAGAATTTTTAAATTTTTAAAATTGAAAATTGCTTTGCATGAATATTAAAAGCAGCATTTCAAAAAATAAATAGACCGCTTTTGAACTCATTTTGCAGAGAGTCATTTTCCTTTAAATCGTAGTGTATGGATATCACTTATTATTAAATTCGAGAAGCTTCAGTTTGATACATTTCTTCTATATTAAACAACCGTGTACAATACATTGATTAGAGGATATTTCTTTATTTCTCTTAAAATTATTGGATTTGACTACAGTTTGATTACGGTACAGAAGATTCAAGGAATTTCTGTTTTTATTTGTGCCTGTTTTAAGCAGAATCAGTGTGGATTTCCGACTAGACAGATTAGGTGGCTGTCTAGAATCATTGGACGAGAAGGGGGCGAAAATATAAATTTAAAAAGTTATTATTTTAATGGTCTAATAAATAAATTTATTAACAATACAATAGGAATAACATAATAGCATAATATCAACGCTTTATCAAATAGAACCTGTTAGTTACTATAAATTAGTTAGTTATTATTATAAATATAAAACTTAATATAGTTAAATTGGTTAAATATAATTGTGTACAAGCGTGGGCGATGAGAAGTCATAATAAATAAATTAAACATGCACCTTTTCACAAAATTATTGGCATTAAAAATTTGACCCAAAATAAATTACTAACATATCAATTAATCTAAAATATATTTAAATAATTTGACCATAATTGACCGTTTTCTTAAAAGAAGGGCCTCATAAAGTGCGTTATCTAAATCTGCAAGATGTTTAAATTCACCATAGATCAAAATCGTTTTTGTTTTCACTCTATCTCTAAAATTAGTATGTCGCTACTCTGCTAATTTCAAAATTTTAATGACAAAGATTAAATTATTATAATAAAATATGGATTAAACAATTAATTTAAACCTTAAATTAATTGTTAAAGATAAATAGAAAAGAAATTAAAGAAAACTCATTACTTTCCCATGTATTCTCCGAATACATTCAGTGACCTGACAAGAACAGATCTCTTGTGAGAAAACGTATCAAAAGTATATTTTCCTTGATAGGTTCCCATTCCACTCATTCCAACTCCCCCGAAAGGTAGAGTATCCACTGAAAAAAAATTGTAATATATATATATATATATATATATATATATATATTTGTTCTGTAAATGGCGAGATATATTTTATAACACTGATTTGAAACAATGCATTTCTGAATCGGTATAATGGCTATTGGGAGTTCAGTTGATGTTTTTCTACCGAGAAATAGTTTTTTGATTTTTATGGAAAATGGTGAGTTGCAGGTGACCACTCATGATACATCTAGAGGCCTTAAAATTTCATATGAAATTAAAATTTTTGTAATCGATTTGGAGGTTGGAGCTATCAAATTCTGTCTTGGCTTTTAATAAAAAGCATATAAAATTATTTTTTAACTTCATTTTATAGTTTTATTTATATTTTATTTTGCTTTAATTTCACTACCATTCATCATGTCAAGGTCAACGCCGTGTGGACGCTGGTATTTTCTAACAAAACATATCTGATTTCTGTTTTCTGAATCTAAGAGTTTATGCACACACACGCGTACTAATTTTGGATCTTCAGAACAAATTAATCACTTTATATAAAAATATGAGGTAAATCGATGTTAGATTTAAAAACTATTCTAAAAAGACCATTATTGAGCGGATTACTTTATTATTTAATAAAATATTGTATCTCTAATATCAGACGGTGTAACATTTAATTGAAAGGCAAGCTTTGTCATTCGAATGAAACAATAGAAAACTCCTGGCGAAGAAATATATCTGCTTTTACATGCATAAAAATGTTATTTAATTGCTCTTGATTATAAGATAGTATAGTTACCTGAGAGGTGAACCATCGTATCATTGACACACATGCTTCCACTTGATGTTGAGATTTCAAATTTCCTCAAAAGATCTTTATTCGTGGTAAATAAGTACAAAGTTAAGGGTTTCTCCCTGTAAATATGGCAGGCTTATTGATAGATTATAAATAAGAGTATACTGACAGCAATCTCAATAGAAATTTTTTAAAATTAAATGAAAAGAAATAAGAAGTCACAAATTTTTAAAAGTATGGAAACAAAAGATTAGTTACAGATATCAAAAATATTCGAATAAATTATTTGAAATAATAATTTCCCTACATTCAATGATATTTTGTTTTCTTAACAAATTGTTTAATAATTTTAAACAATAATTCTAAATAATTTGAAGATAGAGTTTGAGCTTTAAATAAAAAGTCCAACCTTTAGGAAAATTCTATTCATCATTTTTTCCATTCCATTTGCATTTTTAAATTTCAGTTAATAAATCTCTGAAACTAGACAGTTAGGTAATAGAAAAGTGATTCATCTGTTAGAGAAAGGCTTATTTTGTCATAAATTAACATTCTATCAGATTGCGATAATACTCTGATAATGAGGGCGGCATTCGTTAAAATTTTAACTAATTTGTAATTATATGCAACAGCAATAAGAATCAGCTAAGTATGTTTTATTCGAGAACCTAATACCTTTTATTTAAACTTTACATGGAAAAATATTTGGCGAGTAAATGATTCTAGTGTTTCTTTTTTTGCTTACTAAAGTGTACTAAATAAAATTCATTTTACATTTTTCTGTTTGAAAATTAAGTTTTTAACAATAGCAGTTGATTTTTAAAAAAATTAAGTTTGATTTAGTTTAATGAAACAACAGAGGGCAATACTGAAATACATCACATAATTTTTAATTGTGTTCAAATGACAGTACTGAAGCCAGCATACTTTCTTCAAACTTCTGTATTATATAAGCAGGCAAACGTTTGCACCGCGAAGTCAGATTTAATTTACATCAAGCATACAAATCGCATGACTGAAATTGGTTGAAAACTTGGAACTCTCTTGCTCTGCATTCAGGACTTTGTGGCGGCTTATGATGCGCGAGGATAGAAACTGGGACCATGTGGTTCGCAGCCCAGTAACATGACCACGATACAAAAGCAATTGCTCGGGTAGCGTAGCTTTTAACTGGCTTATAAGCTTTCACTGCAATTTTCTTACCAAGGCATTATAGCTATTTTCCCTTTTAGAAGTTATATTATAAATAAATAAATAGATCTGTTCTGTAAGCAGATCTTGCCAACAGACGATAGTCGATTTTAATGCTGTAAGATAAACGGAAAGTTGTCTCTTTTAGTATCAACTCACAAATCCTTTACACCGCAAGAGTTTTGTGATGATAGAGACTTGAAGCAAGTTTTACGAGCATTTGACTCACGAAATCGATGGTATCGAAATCCAATATTGCAAATTTTTGCTTACAGAGAAGAAATTGTCATCCAATCATTGCGGCCACAGTTAGAAGATAAAATGCTACATTATATAATAACAATTCCGTGCAAGTTAAAATATAAACCTTTTTGATTTACTTAAATAGCTAATTTGATGACGTCAGACAAACATGAGGATTTTTTAAACAAAATTGATTCTACGTTTATTAATATCTTTATGTTTCATTAAACTGCTGGCAGTTAACGGATCTTGTAATTTGTATTATTTCTGAAAACCTTGATAAATAAAATGCATGATTCTCTTAAAATTGCTCTCTAAATACAAGAAAGAAAATTAATGCAATTGCAACATTACCTTTTGTTAATAAACTCTATTGCTTCATCAGGACTCTGAACAGTAATTATTGGCAACAGAGGACCAAATATCTAAAATGAAGGTATAGCCCATAAAATGAAGAGAAAAAAGTCTATCAATTAAAAAAATCAAATCTATCATTCATGTGAGTTTTAGAAAGGATTTTAAAAGAAGTAGTTTAAAATATAATTTAGTATTGAGAAATATATTAATTGTATAATAAAATTCTTATTTTTAAAATAATAAGTAAAATTTACTTTTTAAAAATAAAATTAAATGGATTTGTTTTTTGAAATCGTAACTTACTTCTTCCTGCATCACTGAATCTGTCTCTTTGACATCAATAAGAATAGTTGGAGCAATATAGTTTTCCTTAGCATTGTAGTCACCGCCAACAGCAATTTTTCCACAACTTAGGAACTTCACAACTCGACTAGAAACAAAATGGAAGGAGACAAATAAGAAACCAAAAATTTTTTCTTCAAAGAAAGATTATAGATTGAAAAAAATTAAAAAATTGAAATGCTGTATAATTTTCACAATCTTAGCATGATATTGAATGTGGGATTCAATTTTTTAATGTGTAAAATCCTCTCTAAAATTCATCAATCACATTTATGAAAGAATTATACATATATTTACATTAAAAAATAACATAGCAAAAGTGGTATACTAAACACATCTAATAACAAATATACTGCTTAAAACCATCACCTTAAAATTAGAAACAAATTAATTCACATATGAAATATATGAAATATTTAAAAAAAAATGTATGGCTAAAGAGAGATATGTTATACCGATACGTGAATAATATTGAAGTTATTTATTAACATTAAATAATATTAACACTTTAAATCTATTTTCCCATAAACTGTATTTGATCATGTTAATAAAGCAAATAACATTCATATAATAAACAAATAAACTTAAACAATTTTAAACAAAATAATTTAATAGAAATTGAACTTTTCGGGTTTTGTTTTTAGTAAATTGGTTTATAAGTAAATTTATATATCTATTTTGCAAAATATCACTTTAAATAAAAATAATTGCAGAATTTGCAGCCTTTCTTAACCCAAGTGAATCTCAGATAATTATAAATTTTTTTCACTTTTGAAAATGACGCCTGTATTGTAGCTAATGAGACTGAAAATGTTAATAAAATGCATAAAGCAACTTGAATATTAAATAAAAAAACAAGTTACTGTAAATTGGTTACTTGTCGTTATTCACAAGTTAAATCTTTGCTTTTATAAGAAAATTATTAATATTTTTTATTTTATGTTTTCCGTTCTTACAATAAAATTTGTATCAACATTTAAAGACGTTAGTTCTTTCCTATCCTTGAGCATATTATTCAAATACTTATCTGATCGATATTATTTCAGAAAACAGTTTAATATGTTTGAGTTTTCAAGAGCTTGAAGGATATAGAAATTTTAGTTTCAAGAACATTATAAGTATATTTTGTATATAATTTATTTAGTATATTTTGCATATCTTGGAATTAACCGGGATATAAAATTGAATTTTAGCACTTTTTTTCTTCAGTTTTTTCATATGGGGCACCAAAAAATCTCTCCTAATTGAAATTTTAACGGAGTTATCGCATGTATTCTGCACAATCACCTCTTTTGTGATAAAAGTTTAAATCTTCAATTTGAAAAAACGAATGTTGCTCAACTCATCATGACTGCAACAAATACGCATAGGCATCATGTATTTTGTATTTAGAAACGTTAGAATAAGATAATAATAGCTTCATTTAGAGGGGCAGTGAGATTAATTGCTTGTTTTAATGAGATTTCATATTTCAATCGCCATAGATATAATGAAAAGTTAAATTTGAGTTTTTGGAAGGATTTTTTTTTTCATTTTAGAAACTTTTAAGGAAGTTGAGCCCGACGCTTTTTTGATTCCCTGCCGTCGCACGTCGCATGGTCTTGAATGTATTGACGGCGTGGGCCTGAATGGCAACGGTCAGATATGAATATACCGTACAATTGCTCCAAATTGTTTTACCGAACGATTTTACAGCTGCACCTATTTCAAAGATTCGCATATCTAATTAAAGGAACTGCAAAATATCATTATAAATATTCAAAATAGGGCTCGCCGTGTTAACGAAAGCTCCATTCAGTCAAAGAAGGGACATCAGACTGAAAGTTTAATAGAGCCTGCAAATAGGCATAACAGTCATCAAATAAGCAATCGACATGTCTTGCCTGCAGAAATTGAAGTTCCTATCTTATTAAACTATTATCTCATAAGAATTATTTTTGCGTTATCTTAAGACAAAAAAAAATTAATAAAATCAATTTTATTTTCCTTCGACTGTTTTCTTCATTTTTAATAAATATTTAAAATTTTATTTAATACGCAATCTGTTGTAATATTTTTAATTTTATAATAAAATTCAAACTTATCCATCAAATCACTTTCTAATGTTAAAACTAAGATTAAAAATCGCTGTTTTTGAATATATACTACGAAGTAGGATTTTCCCTTTCTTTTTTTATTTCGTAATATATAGATAACTTAATTAACACGCGTAATAATAGATTATAGAAGACTAATTCAATTAAATTTATATTTTTCAGTCATATGAAGTAATATGGTGGAAAAAAAAACAAGCATTAGAAAACAAACAAACGTATTTCATATTAATTGTTTAACAGTTTAAAAAAAAACCCAATAATCTAGATGAACAAGTTGGTCTTAAAAGGTGATTAGTTTCATATAGTAGTCAATTCGAGCTATTTGTAAATTCATTATATTTCATTCTAAAACTTTTAAATCATGTCTTTATACTACAACTGAAAATTGTAAAGTAAATAAATAAATAAAAAACGCAAAATAAATTTTATAATCTATATACCCAAAAATTTCATTCATTAACATATAATCAATTTTCATTCACATTTTTTATAATTATTTTTTACTAAGAACTAAATATAGTATTTATATACTCAAAAATTTTATTCATTAACATATAATAAATTTTCATTCAAATTTTTATAATTATTTTTTACTAAGAACTAAATATAGTTTTGAAAATATTATATGAAAATGCATTTGTGAAATTTGATGAAATACTTTTCTATAAACTTAATAAAATAAGTTCTAAATTTTATGTGCTTAAAAAGAATTGTAATCTTAATAATAGATAATAACTTTTTCCTTAAAATATCTCTTTCGGAAACAAATTATTTTATGAAAGATGTACGAATATTAGTCTGCTTTGAGAACACAGTGTAGTATATTGCTGTTTGGATAAAAGAAGTAAACATTGTCTATTTAACGCAAAACATTAGGTTAAAAAATTTATGAAATAAAAGTAAATTTTACTGAAAGTGATCTTCGTTGACAATTCTTGCTAAGTCTGGGGATGATTCAGGATCTTCCCCAAAGAATTCTAACAATGTCTTCTTGGCTATTTCAATAAATCTGGCTTCTGTTTTCTTTGAACACAGAACGTAATCGGGAGCAACGCACGTTTGTCCTAAGTTTAGCATTTTACCCCAAACAATTCGTTTGACAGCAAGCTCCATGTCGACTTCATCATCGATATATACTGGGCTAGAATGAAAAAAAAAAAAAACGGTAGATAGATTATTTGTACAAAAAATATATTGTTTTAGTGTAATCTAGTGTTTTTACGGTCTCTTATACCTCAGCATAAAGGAACTTTTGAACTTTAAATTCATCTTTTATCTGCAAAACGGACTTCTTTAACTTAAACTAAAATGCATAATATATATTTTATCTTAGCTGAAATATGTGTGATCATTTAAATGGTTGTCTTCATAATAATACTAAGTTCGTTATATTTTTTTTCCTGAATGGTGAATAGCATGTAGATGAGGCAAACGGAACCGTACACACAGATATTAAAAGATCACATGATTTACAAGAATTTTCAAGAAATATTTATATATGTCAACAAATGCTGCTCGAAAAAAAATTAAAATATATACGGTTGATTTTCAACATTTCGGGTAAAATTTTTTTAACCAGAAAGACACAAGAAATTATTGTTCAAAATCAAACAGCCGTAAAATTGCTTTCATATTTGATATCAGGTATATTTTTGGACAGGGAAAGAATTATTAGAACTTTCTGGGTAACATCAAAACTTGCTTTTTATTTTTTATGTAATTCATAAAATTCTTTATTGAACTAGCTAAATAACAAAGCACCAGAAAAATTTACTCCGATTTGAATTCAGGGATTAATTTAAGGATTAGAAGAATAACATATTACCAGTTTTTGAAAAATTGTGTCAAAATCAAATTGAAATTGGCTGCGAAAGAAAATATTTATCATAAGCTTTACAAATTTCTTAAAATACGTCTAAAAATGATTTTGTATCATATGAATATCTTATTTAATAAGTTATTTAATTTTTGCAATCAAATCTTACAATACAGAACTTTAAAAAAACCTATTCACAAATACATATATTGGACTAATTTAAAACTAAAATGTGATCCATACCTTTTTCCGCCAAGTTCCAAAGTAACAGGAGTTAGATATTTGTTTGAGGCTTCTCTTATTTTTTTCCCAACAGGTGGTGAGCCCGTATAAAAAATATAATCAAATCTCTCCTTCAGAAGGGATGTCGTTTCCGAAACTCCACCAGTGACCACATGATAGCATTCCTTCATAAAAAGAAATACATTAATTGTGTGTAAAAAAAATTATTAACATTTTTTTCATTTCTCTTTTTAAATATAATAATTATTATTAGATAAAAAAAAGTTTATTGGCGGATGAAACAGAATTTATTTCATAAAAATACTTCTTCTTTCAAAACAATTTATAATAATTCAGAGGATTTCTTTAACCAAGAAGATGGTACAAATATTGAATATTTAAAAAAATTTTAGAAGAAGATTTGTGGAAAATATGTGATAACAATGCACCGCTTTTGAATTTTTATAAATTAATTCAATAAACAGTAAAATAACCCTTTTATGTAATCATATTTCATTCATATGATAATTAAAAATAAAAGATAGACAAGTCGTGGCAAAAATACAAAATTAACGCAGAACTGATGTAACAATTGTAAGCATATACACTGCATAATCAAAAGCATTTCGATACGTTCGGATTTAAACCCTTTTTTAAATTTCTCCAGAGAGGCTGGAATTACTGCCCTTGAACTTCATTTAAGTAAAGAATATGATTGAACTCTCAGTACAAAGAAAATTCAATGGCGTGGACATTTAGATGGCGAGCCATAAATTGAAGAAAAAGAAAATGATGTGGAATCACACCGTTTCGCAAATAATTATCAATGATTTTCAACTTTCATCAATGATTTTGAATATTAAGCGCAATATTTGCATGAATTTTCTTAATTATAACAAGTAAAGGCTTTTAATAAATCCTAAATTCTTTCTATTCATTTTCTTCCTTTCATATCATCCTTATTATGCCTTATTCCTTTTATATGGCATAATAAGGATATATCCAATATGTCAAGAAATATTATATTAAAATTCAAAATAGATTTGCATATTCCTGAGAATTTGAATATAAAGTATCGTAGTATCGTAAGTAATAGTAGACAATATTTTAAATACTTGGATATTCTTAACTGCGCATGCGCGAAAGATAGCACATCTTTCTATGGAATTTCAAAAGCAGATATACATAGAGCAGCTTATATGAATATTCTAGTTCAGAATAGTTAAGGTTCGAAAGAGTTTGGCATTGCAAAGAGCTAAATTTCATTTGCTCTTCAAGAGAGGTTAGATGAAGAGTTTTTTTGCAAAGTGATAATTTTAAAATAATTGCGTTAAATTATATAAAATTTAGAAATGTGCTAAATACCCAGGGATAAATTCTAATAAATTGCATGCTGCGGCGTTGTCTCTACATCTGGAAAAATTTCATTCCGCTTAAACATGGTTATGTTCTTGCCAACAAGCATGGGCTACATAGAGCTAAATCATTGACATGGTTATTGAGGAACTGGATTGTTCCACTCACCACCCAAATCTTAATCCTATTGAATAATCATAAGATGAATTATAACGTCAAATTCCAGTTGAATCACAATTATGCATAACAGAGCCGATTAGTCTTCTTTTATAAGAATGGCGTACAATTTTAGCAAATGTACTCCAAAAATTAAGCGATAGTTTTTCAAATAGACTACCAGCCGTCATTTAAGAAAATAATGGCTACCATTTATATTAAAAATTGAGTGATATGTAGGATAAGAAAAACATAAAGATGACTGAATGCTTTAAATTACATTGTGGAGTTTACGAGTTCATATTTTCAATGCCTTTAAAAGTTTTAGAACTCCGAACCTCAGTTAAAAATACTTAATTAATCTACTTTGACTACTATAAAGCATTTAGATAAAGACAATTTTAATCTCGATGATTGGGCTCATGTACGCAAAGTCTGTTTTTAAATTCCACTCTAGAATATGTAGCATATAATTGATTATTAAAGAAGAGTAGAATGGATGCCTGAAAGCTTAAACTTTTCTCTTTTAGTTTTATTAATACGAGAAATAAGGCTAAAAACAGGAATATTTAATTTCATTTTCTAAACACTTTCCGAAAAGTATTTACTTTTTCTTTAGATATTTTATAAATGCATCCTTATATGCCCCATAGCCTAAATTCTTAAGAAATTGCCACTAATTATTGCTGAAAAAGATAAATAATATTTTGTATTCTGTGTGATATGCAACAGAAAAGAATACTGTAATTTTTTCTAGTATACAGTATTTCATACAGAAAGCTGCTCCTAGGATGGATATTTTGAAATACTAAATGTCCTGTTATTATAATAATTGTGATATAATTTTTTTTCAATAGTATGAATTTTTATTTCAAAATCATGCTATAAGTTCTAATACGGAAATACATCTCAAATGATGTTCTTTCAAAAGAAAAGAACTTTTACTAATTACGAAGTCCTTCTTCTAAAATTTAAAACTTTTTTTATGTCTTAAAAAGCCTATGTTTTTTAGTATCTTCCCATAACTATGCATTGCTATTTTTTCTTAACTGTGATTATCTAATCGAAAAGTTGGAGAGAAATTATATTTCATGCTTCAATCACTGTACAAAGCTTGCAAATTTTCTCCAAGATATTAAATAGATTATTATTGTGGTAGCAAGACAACTGAAGGCGTTGAAAATCCAACCGCATATCACTTGGAATAAGAGGAATGACAGGAATAGAATTCTCTCGATCGATATGGTATTATTGATATATGTATGGTTATATATATAATAATTTATATATAATATTATTGAGTAATAGAGACTATTTTAAATGATTATGGAAGCGTAAGTAATGGGTTTCCGTAACTGTTTGTTTGATATTGTTACGAAATTTTCTTTACCGGGGTTCGTTTGGATAGTGGGAGTGATATGGTGTGGAGAACGCTCAATTAGCAGGCAGAAGTAGAATAAAAACAACGACGTTTATTTACACGAAGACACACAGGACAGCACAAAAGCGACAACTATATACAGCACAGAAGACGATTATCTTCACCCGAGACGTGTAGCATACAACAGCATACACAGCAGCATACAACCAGAATCTACTGCAGACAGTAGCGCACAGCTCAGTTCAGCACGAGCTTGACTCCGTCGCTGCTCACCGTCGTTTCCGCCTTCTCCGCTCCGTCTTCGGACTACTCCGTCGTCTCGACTACTGGCTTCGTCGTCGTACTCCGCTCGGACTTGACTTTCTCTGGCAGCCGCAACCCCTTTTATAGGTCTCAGGAGGCGGGGCTAGAAGCCTCTCAACCAATCAGGAACGTTCGAGGCGTATCTCGGTTCCTACTGGACGGATCGGGAAAATTCTCGAAGTTTCGGGTATTATCTATTTTGGCGCCAAAGTCGCCAAGTCGCCAAATGGTCGCCAAGCTCTGGGACCTCCGACGCGCTAGTCCCATTCAGATGACTGTAAAACTTTCTTTCTATTGATGGAACAAACTATGCTGGGAAGCCGGATTGCAGGTTTGTAACAATATTTTCCTTGACAAATCTTTTTCTTCCTCACCCTCGATTTTCAAAGAACATTTAAGGAATACTTTGTTTTGTAATAGTTATCGTGTTGCTTCATTCTTTAATAATTCAAAATGAAGAATGATCTTAAATTTTTTAGTTATTTGATGTATAGAAATTGTTAAGAAAAAACTTTTTTTTTTTCAAAAACAGTACTCATTTTGATGAACATTTTTCTTTCATACAAATAAAAAGATTCCATTGATTTACCTTATGCAAGTATTGAGGAATGAGTTTCTTCAGAATTTTGGAAGTCTCAGGAGCTTTTTCAGATGGCTTCACGATGGCGCAATTTCCCGCAGCTATGGCGCCAAGTAACGGAGAAGACACCAAGAGGAAAGGATAATTCCACGCTCCTATGATGAGCACTACGCCATAAGGTTGCGGTACGATGTATGTTTTGTCCAGCATTAAAATGAGATTTTTCTCTGTCTACAAAAAGAAAAGAAAAAAATGATATTGAATTTTAAATGTTAAATTGGATTACATCAATAGTATTTTTACAATTATACGTGATTCATTTCCTTTGGTGGTGTTTTAGACAGGTGCTATAGGCGCTCGCCTTATGGCTCAAGATCCTGGCACCTTCAACATCTATTCATTGTAGGTCGAAATGCAGACGAACCGATGAAATTAGATCACGGAAGGAACCCTCAAAACAATTTAAAGTATAATTTTAAGTATCTCATATATCAAAAGCCTTATGATTATAACATTATTCAATAAAATAAAGATTTATGAAAAATCCATCTTAAGGCAATCTCTAACAAACAAATTTAGCCCATATTCATATTCCTCTCAAAAAGAAAAATTAAATTCAATTTCTAATAGTTTAAAAAAAATTTCGTATCTGTAAATGCAAGTAATTAAGTCATATGCAAATAATAATATGAAAGCATAATTATAAAATATAATATAATTTATAGTATTAAAATATAATTTATAACATTGAAAGAATTGGTAACTGCTTTAAAATTACAAAAATTGGATGATGCGATGCAATGCAAAATTATGTAAATTT
>JAPMOR010001042.1:1589000-1619730 GCA_026543865.1 Argiope aurantia
TTGATAACCAGGTTTATTGTGATTAAAACTGCTCTCGATTTTGCGAGGGCTAAAACAATTTATTTTATGTGATACTTGCTTTCATTAAATAGATTTAATCTTTCGCAGTCTAAAAATTAACCTGTGCCATGAATGTGTAATGGTGCTTAGTTTTGATTTTATCTATTTTGAAAATTATAAAAATTACACTATACCAATAAGTTAATGTAAATTCGATTGTCAGCCGTAATGAGCCTACTGCTCTGATTTAAACCTTTATAGTCACATAAGAATATGCATGCGTCTAGTAATTTTTTTAGATTGCAAAGAATTAAGAACAGAAAACTTTTTCTAGTTTCCTGTAACAATAGTTTAAAACATATAATTGAAAATGACTCTCGCTTATGAAATTCTTTTTTTAAACACATAATTGAGAATCTGTCTTTCAATAACTAGCGATTTTATCTAGCTACTTATCAAAATTAACAGACATTCTTTTCGAAATACATCTTTGTTGTTTGATAATATATGAAAAGTAGAGAGATTGCAAGGAAAATTGGCTCCTGCTTGTTCAACGTATTATGAAAAAAATTATGAAACATTGTTAAAGACAACTCGAGTGTGGAATAATTATTTTCTTTACAGTATTCTTTTGATTTATAAAATAAATAATGCTTAACTTTTAATGTTTTTCTGGAATTTTCGTTGATCCCAAAATTGTAAAGTTATTGACATTGCACAAAACCAGATCAGAAGTCATGCACAATAAATTTGCTAAATTGGATGAGATTTTTTAAATATTTAAATATTTTGGAGAATTATATTTCATTATTAGCCTCTTTCATTTTCCAAGAATATGTCTTCTTTTATCCTTACAACTCTAATGTAATAATTTGAATTATTTTATTATTCAGCTTACCTTTTCTGGTTGAACCCATTTGTAAATATCATATAAAGCACCGTTGATCTGGTTTTTTGTTGTTTCTACTTCAGCAAGTAGCGCTTCTGTTCTAGGCTAAAAAAAGTTAAAACTGTTTAATTAAAATTGAAAATCATTGACATTCTTAAAATAAAAGAGCTAAAAAGGATAACCAAGCAACATGATAAATTGATCTCCATAAGTGGAATAATATAAACTAAGAATGCTCTGAGACTCTTCCAAAATCTATTTAAATTTGGGATTATAAGAGATTAATGCACAAATTTATGTTACTTTATCAAATTATTGCGATCTTAACCAGGTTACATTTTTGAAATTTAACAATGCAATTTAGCTAACTAGCATACAATACAGATAAAAAAAAAGATGAGTGAATCTATTAGGAAACAAATTTTCATGAAATAATTGAATATTAACGAATAAAATATCTTACAGAATCAAAAAATAATGAATAATAGTTCCGCAAAAGATTAATTATATATTTCACCTTTTTTAAATCTTTACTTATGGCTTGTATCAAATCCTCACCGTTTTCTTCTAGCATTCGATGAAAGGCTTTCAATTGTTTAATGCGAAAATCAAGTGGTTTCGTGAGTTCTTTGTTAAAAGCATTCCTGGCTGCCTTGACAATCTGAAAGAAATGGAATTTGATCAGCGCATTCCATTCATTCGTTGAACGAAGATAGTTTCATAATTTTAGATATTTATACAAGAAAAAAAATCCTCAACAGACCACCATTGATATTTAAGAAAAATGTACCGAATTTTGTAATCTTGATATGCTAAAAATATTCCAGACTATCAAAATTCAATACATAGAAATACAATACTGTAAAAAGAGACAACACTTAGCTCTTGAATGGAATATTTTGAGATAAAAATATTCTAGCAGCTAGAAAATTCTGAAACCTTCCCTTTATATATATATATATATAATGTTAACTTTATGAGAATTATTATTGACGATTCTATATACATTCCTTTTGTTTACAACAATATCTATTTGTGGGACGCAGTACATAGTAAAATACAGTAAAATATCATTTTGTTGTATGAAATTTGTCGCAAGTTACCTCTGTCGCAAGTTACCTTCTCAGAGGCCCTGTTGAAATGCCAGCTTATGATTTCCAATTATCAGATAGAGATTATAGCGTATCGTATGACTTGGATTGTATTTTGAATTAGATGGAAGAATTTTTTTTAAAGTATACGTGTCAAAGAAGAAAATTTGAATAGTAGATTGTCTACGTTCTGTTAAATCAAATTACGTTCTGTAAAATTAATATTATTTCCATTTTTCAGAATATTCTATCATTTTTATTTTTATAAATTGTCTGAATTTTCCTATAATTTTTCATAAAAAAATTTGGAAGTAAGACGATTATAAATAATTTTTAATTGAAGGTAGTTAAGATAGTTTATAATTTCATAAATAATTTCTTGAAATTAAAAATATTTTTGACAAAGAAAAAAAAATGATTCGAGTGACAAAGAAAAGCCAATAAATTGCATTCTGAGGTTGTGTACACCAAGTTTTAATCACTTCAAATGTACATTTTTTTCAAAGCAATTCATTATTATGATTAGGATCGAAATAGATATTTTTAATAGCTTTATGAACTATTGTAAATGAAGCTGTTAATTTAAAAATCATTTTGGGAAAAGACATTCTTTAATGAGTCCTGTAGAACATTATTCTGTACCTACAATAAATCTCATAGTATCAATTTAGAATGAAAAAATAATTATGCACTTTTCAGAATTCTTTCCCATTTCTTCTAATTTACCCTATATGCTTTAAATTAGGTAGATTATTAACCATTATTTTTTTTACATACGGTCAAATGGTGGGTAAAACTTCGTCATCACCGTGAATTGACAAATAAATAAAAAAAACGTATTAATATTAGTGATATAAGAAAAGGAAAATTCGATTTTAAAAGTAAGTAAAAATATAAAGTAAATTTTAAGGAAATTTCAAAATTTCAGACGAATAAAAAAAAACATTTTTTTAAATAAGCATTTAATAACCAGAAAATTTTTTCGCGGTTATGGTTGCTGTTCCGAACGATTTTACCTTAAGTCTCGATTGACGAACAGCAAATCATGGGCTAGAAAACAGCTGACATACTTAAAAAAAGAATGCTTGATACATAGCAAATTGTTTAATTGTTTTACTCATATTTAACAGTTACTATAGCTACAAAAACTCGTTCATAATGAAGCCATTTGATATCCATATTTGATGTCACAGTAGATATAAATGAAGCAAAGTTTTACTGTTGAGCCCTTTTCTCTTTCAATACTTATTATTTAAAAAGTTCATTACAATTATTAAATATCACAAGTTGTTAAATTTTCAAATAAATATTTTGTTAGTATTGATGATAAAACTACGAGTTTCTTTCTTTATTATTTCCTCACCCTTCATCAAAATCTGATTTTTTGAACGATATATTTAATGTCATAATATAAATCATGCCAAACTCTTGTTAAACAAGCTATTCAATTTTCTTTTCTAAAAATTACTTTGAAACGCACAAGTGTCACTGTTTAATTTTGAAGATCTCTCTGTAATATTCTTCTGTAGAGCTGAACTTTATCAGCAAAAATAAACTTGATTTGTTTAAAGTTCGGCAAATCAAAAGTATATCGTTTCTTAATGCATTAATAAAAACCAAAAATAGTTTTTTTTTTATTTATTTCGCTTTCCAAAATGGGATTCTCCGAATGTGATACTATTACTCAAATGCTTTTGCTTTTTTCTGTAAATTTTTTTACTTAACTAAAAAATGTTTCATAAAAAATATTATAACAGTTTATTTTCTACAAGAGCTTGATAAATTTATTCACATGCGATAGGTTTTTAAGCTTCTAGAATCCTCAACAAAACATTAATATCTAAAAAAAAAGAATTTTTTAAAAAATCTTAAAATAACTAATTTTTTACAATCAATATAGACTATAGTTTCAGAAAGTTATTTTACAGAGGAAACAAAAAGGAGTTTCAAATATAGAGAATTATTACCTCTGAATACGATTCCATTCTCTCTGTATAGCCAAATTCTCTCTGCAAAAAATTATGAATATCACTAAAATGATAGAAGGAACGTATGTAACAAAAAATATATATATAATAAAGATTTCCTCTGCAAAAGGAAAATAAGATAAAGGAAAAATTAAAAATTGAATTTTTTTTTACATTTACGGAAAGTTAGATTTTTATCTTGTTATTTGAAGGATTTTAAATTGTATTGCACCATATATGATGAGAAAGATATTGCACCATATATGATGAGAAAGATAATGGTTTTAAAAGAGAGTTTAAAATGGTCAAAAACAAGATAATGGATAGATAAAATGATTCAAAACAAGATGATCAAACTTTCTTCCCTCTTGGAATTACGTATACCCGTATTTTGAGCTATTTTTACAACTTTATAATACCTGTATTTACAAGTTTAAATACCGTTTTTCCTGTATTTATTAGAAATTTTTAAAATTGCCTCCACTATATGTTCAGACAACACCAACATAGCAAAATAGTATACGTTTTTATTTTTACGTTTCCCTAACAGGCGAAATTAATTAGGCTGTGAATACAAAGTCGCATCGTCCAATCAAGAGAAGTGAAAAAATACTGGTAGTGAATCTTCCAAGGTGGTGGGTCAAAACTATCCTATTACAGCTCCGAGCGATACTGGAAACGCTCAGGATTCGTAGTCTGATATTCGTATCTGTGAAAACAAGGTTATAGTTGTGTAGAAAATGCGTAATATTTCGATATTTTTTAAATTGGTAAGTTTGTTATTCACATTGTATTTGCATATCATACTTTAGGGTTCAAAATATTTTTCAGATTTATTATTTATATATACTTATAAATAATAACATAATAATGAATAAGAATAACTTTAAAGAACATAAAAAGTCAGTTGATAATACTTCGGTTCTTTTTCATTATTTATATGATGAAAAGAATATAGTGGCACAATGTAAATAATGTTCAAGAGCTATTGAAGTAAACGGAGGAAGTACAAGCGGACTCCATACGCATTTAAAAATGAAACATTATACAAATTTGTTAAAGAGGAAAGAATCTAATTGCGATGAAGATACAAATTTAAGCACAGTTTCTAAGCTCAAGCTATCAGGGATTTTAGATTATTAAAAAATAATAATAATAATTTGGATGAAATTATAAGTAAAATGACAGCATTAGATGATTTGTCATTTCGAGTGTTTTGCACTTCTACTGAATTAAGAAAGTCACTATCCGTCAGAGGTTTTAAAAATCTACCAACATCGATTAACACTATAAGAAGAACTGTTATAAACTACAATATCGGTGTCTTTGAAACACGAGCAAATACAATTAAAAGTAAATGGTGAAAAATTTAATCTTACATTTGATAAATGGATGTGTAAGAAATAGACGCTATTTAAATATAAATATTAATTCAGAAAAACAATTTTGGAACAGAGGACTTAACTCTCTAATAAAACTGGCAAATAAAACAAAGAAACATCTATGTTTTCTTTCTTTTTCTAAAATTTCTACTACCGGTATTAAAACTGGTATCCCGGTATTAAGATTATTAACATCTAAAAAATACCGAATACCGGTACTTAACGTTTGGTCCGATATTGCAATCCCTACTTGGAATAGAGTGCATGAATGGTAATGAATCTGTTTCCATTTCGGATTCCATACAAATTAAACAACATAGTCTTCTTTTACACTCTATTTTTAAAATAAGTTCCTTTTTAAAAATTATTTCCTATTACAAAAATTTATCATATCAGAAATTAAATGTAATCGAAAAGTATTATTTCAAAGAGTAAAAAAATAACGTTTTGTTAATAATGTGATTTAACAAATTTATTTTTGTAATAAAATGTTTTAAGTAATACTAAACTTTTATAGCATTTCTTAGGATTTTTAAAGGAATTCAAATTCAAGCTTTAAAATAATTTTCAAGTAGTGGTACTTAACAAAAATTGATTAATTAAAATTAGGAGAATCTCTCAAAATGTATGTATTACTTTACTCCCAAAAATAAGAACATTTCATTTGTAAAAAATGAATGAAATAATTTTTAGCTCATCTTCATATTTCTATATTTTATTTTTAGAATGTTTCAGATATAAAAATTATCATAAAGTTCTGGTATTGTTTTTAATCCGACATGAGTGAGCATACATACACAATTTCTTGATTTAAGGATCTATGATAAAGGTAATTTTATAATAGAACATATCGATCTCGAACATCTAGGTATGACTTGAAATCGAAGCCTCAATATACGGCAGCCAGATGCCTTCTTTGAGAGCTTTTAGAGTAGCCATATATTTTTAAAATCCATACACATAGCAAATTTTGAGCTTAAATAGTAGTTTATGTGCTTCACATTTATCTCCATTTGATTATATGTGGCTTCATAGTGGTAGAAGAAAATAATATTAAAGGAAATATAAATGAATAATTCTTACGAAAATAGATAATTATAAAGGAAATGAGTACAGAATAGCTGATATGAAAGCAAAAGAATATTTGCAATTATATTTATAATAAAAATTTTCTATTTTTTCAGTTAATTATTATTATTGAATTCTTCTATAACACTTCTTCAGTTTTTGCCTTATATTTACGATTAATTTTCTTTTTTAAGTAAATAAGATGTTCAATATTCCAGTATTAAAAAATCGCCTGGATCCATCTATCGTGCATTGCAAACCTTGAAATTTCTTAAATAAGTCTATTTAAACTAATTTTCACTTTTATAGAACTACCTTATATATATATAGGCAACTCTGTAAAGTACGATATAAGATTGCGGAAAAGAAATGTGACATTTCAGTTCACATGATGATAAGAAACATTTGATCCTGGAAACAATTTATTCATATTGTAAACTACACATGAAGCAATTTTTTTTTATCTTTAATGATGCATTTTTATATGCGTATTTCTAATGAGGCATATAAAAATAAATATGTGTCACTTTGATTAAAGGTTTTGATTTTGGTAAAACCATAATCTCTAATTTTCTTTAATTAAGAATTATGTTTATCTAGTAAAAGAAAACGTAGAATTTTTTATATTTTATTTTTAAAAAGCTTTTTTCAAAGGTAGTTCTTCCTCTTTTAAAGAATGCTGCTACGAATGAAACAAAAGACAGCCTAGCGATTCAAATTCAGTATTATACAACAAATTTATCAAAACATCATAGTTTATCTCCCAGGAGTTTTAACAAGTTGCAAGTTAGAATGGAATAAATACATTTTCTGGATAGAAATTCTTTATTTTTTGTTAAAAAAAATTGCTGTTTCTACTGAATTAAACAAAATCTATCATCTGTGTAGATACACCTTATCAGGTATGAGATTCTTACAATCACATCATATCCAAAAAAATTTTGCCATCCATTTCCAACATTTTCACCGTCTCCTGGGAACCACATATTGTTTTGGACATTATTGTCCATTTTTTAAAAAATTGTGATAAGATATTTCAGAATGAAATAAAATAATTCCATTTCAGTAATAATACCATAACATAAATTATATACAAATAAATTACCACAAGTAATCATCGAACTCCTGTTTTTGCACAAAGAAAACTTCGAATGGTTCGAAACTGTTTTGGGATTCATGTTACATTCCTGAGTTATGGAATGACTACATATGTTCCAATCTTAGACTACTTTCAGCAAGATTTCATCATTTTTTTATAGACTGATTCACAATAATTCTAGACTCAAACAATTTCGCTTGCTTTCCTTAATAAAATTTCCAAAACATGTTAAACATTTTCCATTTTCCATATTTTTATGCATTTATAGACTGAAATAAACAATTTTCACAATTATTAATTTTTGTTTTATCGAATTTTATCTTCCAAATTATTTTTAAAGATACACAGTCTATCGTTCGGGAAAAAATATGGAATAATTTTAATAGAATATACGAATCAAACATGCTTTTTTCCTCAAACCAATATCAAATCAACTTATTTTGAACAATGCAGAATTTCATTTATATGGTTTATTCGCTAGTTTAATAAGGAATTTCACCAACAAAGTCAATAAAATCTATTTTGTGGAAAATTGTGAATCACACTCTATTTTTTTATTAGATTTTCAAAATACAAATAATCTGTTGTATTCCTGTCAATCATTTATCTATTTTAATTATTTCTTTTATTCTTCTTTCAAAAATTGAAACTTTTTGGAACATATTAATAACTAAACACATAGAATTCGATAAAATAAATAAAAAACATCAATTTTTAGGTAAGTCTGTCAAAACGATATACTGATTAAAGCGAAAAATGTTTAACAAATTTATAAGAATTCAGATTTATAAGATTTAACAAATTTATAAGATTCAGAAAATTTTTAAGTTTCTACTCGTATTGCAAAATAATTTTAATTTTTAAAAAACTAGTATCAAATCAAATGTAATAATTGTCTTGTCCGTACAATAAATTTAAAATCATTATTTTAAAAATCAGGAGAAATATTTTTAAAGAAACAATTATTGCAACGGAAGCCACGAAACCACTAAATAGGCTAATGAGTAGAAGCTAGACATTTCGGAATAAAAAAAATTATTCTCGATAAGTTTCGAAGCTGGAAAAAATTAATTTCTTAAAAAATTACAACTGTTTCCTTAAATCTGCAGTTAACATTTGTTCCTTTAAGTTGAAAACTAATAAATATCATGGAAAGCCGAAATTCTTGAATATTTTGTAGAAATAATGATTTTTGTATATAGATTCAATTTATTTGCTCGCAATTTATGTAAAGTAAAATGCCCCACTCCAAAATTTGAATTTACTACCGTTATAAAATCGCTGATAGTAAGGTAGATATATCGCTGTAGAACTTTAAGAATGTGGCCGGCAGTTAATTCTTGGGAAGTAAGTGTCGATTAAGAAGAGAACTTCAAGATTTTAATCGAATTTTTAATGATTTAAAAGTCAACTAAACATTTTCCGTTTGTTTGTGTTTTCGTTACAACTTTAGAGCAAATTATTACACAAAAGTTATTTTTATATCATTTTCAAAATACCAATCAAAAATACCAATTTTTTTCAGGAATAGCAGTTCCATTTAAGTGCAATTTAATTTCTCTAATTTTCAAAATTAATTTTAAGCTTCTTTTGGCAAAATGCTTTTGAGTGCTATAAGGAAATTCAAACTTTTTTTATTTTATTTATTGCATTAACTCCTTCACAAAGTTACAATACAAGGAGTTTTATTTTTATCATAACTCATAACTCAACTTTTTATCATAACTCATTGTATGTTTTATGTTACTCTAGAATTTTCATTCTTCATATTGTTAATAAAACATGTCGGTTAAATGGAAAATTGAAAAATGTTATTGTATGATTTCTTTTCTCTTTAAAATAATAAAAGTCAAAGTCTGTATAATTACATTTTTAAATAAATTTCTTTCAAGAAGACCGTTTTTAATAAAGGCTCTTAAGACGTGATTTCGAGAATGTACTACTATGACAAGAAAATCTCTGGATTATTTAATTTTAAATACGTGTGTAGTAGATATTGTTTTTCAAACTTTTATCAAATATTCTTACAATTTATTAAAACATTTGGAAACAGTTGGGAATTAATTTCATCTCATCGTCGGAAAATAAATTTGTTTTTAATGAAATAAAATTTTAATTTAGTCGATTTTCTAAAATTGCGAATGTAATTGAGTCAAATATTCAAAATTGAAAATATTTAAAATGTTACAAAAAGCCATTAAAGACAACTGCCTTAAAAAAAAGTGTTTGAGTGGAATAAAAATCTATAAAGAAGGTAAAGAATCCGTCATAGATGGATCTTGCTACGGAAGACCATTCAATTCGTCTAATCGTTAACTTGCTAATCAGGTCAAAGAATTGGCGTTTAGTTATCGTACTTTAACAATTAGAGGCACTTCTGAATAATTTATTCCATGGGAAACATCGAAAACGACAAATATTGTGGAATGATAACTTATGGGTGTTTAGTTCAATCTTTTCCTACTGAGACTATAATTCGAAAATTTTTAACAAAAAAAAATCATCAAATACTATTCGCATTTGTAGGCTCCTTTTTTACCAGATATGATACTAAATGACTGTTTTTTATTTCCAAGGTCGAAATTGGCTTTTTGGAACCATCAATTTGAGTCCATTAATTCTATGAAAGACGATTCGCTACGAATTTTGGAGGAGTTTTCTTAAAAATTACTTGAAGGTATGTTTTGATGATTGGAGGAAACAATGGCAGATTTGCAATGCAATCGGAAGAGATGTAAAATATTTTGATTTATAAATTGATACATTTTGTTTTCTCCCTCATTTCGAGTACTTTTTTTTATCACAATAATATATATCACAAACATATTTACACTTTTGAACTATTATCCTCTCTCATTTCAATTCATGTACATTGCACCATGGAAGCACGTTGTTCTTTTCAGAATTTTATTACAAATTTTTTTGAATAGATATTTATATATATTTCTGTGCATTTTTCATTATTTAATTGAGGATACTTTTTGCTTTTGTCGACATTATTATGTGGAGAATAATTGCATTAACTTACGATTTTTTCGATGGTCATTATACAGAGAAATACATCATCTTTTTTTATTGTCATTGGGATATTTTCCTTCATGATGAACAATATTCCAAGATATTCTTCCTGTAATTTTTTTCAGTCTTGTTTTTCTACTTACTACATTTCTTTCTTTCTTTCTTTTTTTATTCTTGCTTTTCGATTTATTTATTTTTTTTATTTGATTTTTTACATTTCTTTTCTTTTTTATTTTTCGTACGGGAAAAGGAATTTTTTAATCACAATTACTTCAGAATTTGTTTCTGAATGCATGATATAAAATAAAAATCATTTATTCTAAAATTAAATCTCCAGATAAAAAATATGAGAAGTAACAATAGGCAAATTTGACATTGTTAAAGAGTTCAGATACACTAAATATTATTGCAATCTTATAAATAAAAAAAGTAAACAAAACAGCACATTAAAAAATAAAATACGAAAACTTTTACAGTAAGTTGCAGTTGCAGTTTTTAAAATAAAACACTATTTTCTAAGAAAAACATTTAATAAGACATTTCTTATTAAATTAAAATAAAAACGTTACTTTTAATTATCGCATACTCAGTAGGTTGTTAGATTGCTTGTATTATTTAAATTGTATGTCAAAAGAGACTTCCATCACATCTTATAAAATCTTATCCTCATCAATTTAAAATCAAATAAATCCACTACTATAACGGAGTCAGTAATAAAATAGCTGATTTCTATGCATTCTACATTGTTTTGTTTTTTTACCTGAATATATTCTGACTGAAATTAAATTATCTTTCTGATAACTATTAATATACATTTCCTTGATATAAACTTCATTATTCGTTATGGACAAGAGTCCTTATTTTAAAGGTAAAAAATGCAACTTTATTGCAAAGAGTGCTGGTTAAAGGCTTGAGAGAAGACTTACTGCTTAATAAGAGAAGGAAAGTAAGGATTTGTATAGTATGCTGCAAAGTATCCGAACACTTCTTATAATTTAGTCAAATTGCCATGAAGACTTCCAAAATGAAGTGGGGAAAAATACAAACTGAAATTTATTAGTTTTTGCCACAAAATCGAGATCTGCACATAGTCAGTGTGACTCAGAGGTAAAGTATACGCTTGTAAAGCAGAGGACAAGGTTTCGAATCTGTCAAGTCGCGTTAATTTAAAGATTGAACTTTAATTTGATTTTCTTATTATTCATTTGTTAATGTTCTAGAACTTTCACAAACCTTCTTTATAATTCTGGATTATTTTGTAAATTATAAATTATGAGTTCCACAAGCAGTGGGACCAGTTCATCACCTGCATGTTACAAGTTGCTTAAAGCTAATAAACTTGATATAGTGTTACTTTGTGATCTGTTATTCTTTGCATCTTCTTGACAATATTGAGATGATTTCCAAAACAGGTTTTAAGTTTTCGTCCAAATATATAGCCATATAAACTATAGAAGTGAAGTGTAAATTGGAACACTGTTTTTCTAGTTTTAATAAAAATTATAAAAACTATTAATTTGAAAAGAAAAGCTTACACAGAGGTGAAAAAAGTCATGAAATATCTTATGTTGGATCTCCTTTTGCTTATTGAAGTGCAGAAATTTGATGTGGCAGGGACCCAATAAGTAATTGGAAATCTACTGTACAAATACTGAGCAATGCTGTTTCTATAAACGTCGATAATTGTGAAAGCACCGGTGCAGGATTTTGTACGCGAACTGACCTCTCCATAATGTTCCATATATGTTCGATGGGATTCATGTCTGGCTATCTAGGTGGCCAAATAATTAGTTGGAATTGTCCAGGGTGTTCTTCATACCATCGCGAACAGTTGCAGTCCGGTGACATAGTGTACTACCATCCATAAAAATTCTGTCTTATATATGAGGCTCATGAATGGCTCCAAGTAGCTGAACATAACTATTTCCAGTCAATCATAGATTCAATTGGACCTGGAAAACTAGTCCATTCCGTGAAAAAAAACAGAAAACAGTATTATGAATCCACCCCAGCCTGCATAGTGCCTTATTGACAATCAAGATCCATGGTTTCGTGCGGTTTGAACCACATCGAATCTTCCTATCAGCGCTTACCAACTGATATCGTGACTCACCTGATCAAGCCACGGTTTTCTAATCGCTTAGGATCAACCGATACGATCACGATCCCAGGAGAGACACTATAGACGATATTGTTAATAAAGCATTAGAATCGGTCTTCTCATGTCATAGCCCATCAAAATCAAATTTCGTCGCAATGTCCTAACGGACACGTTCATCGTACGTCTCACATTGATTCCTATGGTTACTTCACGCAGTGTTGCTAGTCTGTTAACACTGACATTTCTACCTCATATCGCTGGTCTCGGTCATTAAGTGCAGCCGGTCGGCCACTGCTTTGTCTATGGTAGGAGGTTATGCCTGAAATTAGATATTGTAGGTCCACTCTTGACGCTGTATATCGCAGAATGTTGAATTCCCTAACGATTTCAGATATTGAATGCTCCATGCAATTAGCTCCAACTACATTCCGCATACAAAATCTGTTAATTTCCATCGTAAGGCCATAATTACGTCATAAATCTTTTCACGTGAATCACTCGAACAAAATGCAACTCTCATTTATACATTTTATATGCGATACTACTTCTATCTTTATTTTTGCATACTGCTATTCCATGACTTTTGTAACCTCAGTGTAAATGAGATGATTAGAAATTCTATAAAATAATGACTTCGTTGAACCTTGTGATAATTTAATAATATCAAGAATAAATTTTAAAGGAAGTTCAAATTTTGATTTCCATTTAAAAAAAATTTGAAAGAAAATTTTGGAATTCAATTTAAGTACGTGCTTTGTAGAAGAAAGTAATTGATAAAAATTTCAGATTGATATTTAATCCCTTTTTGAAAAATATTATTTTGCGGAAAGGCCCATTTTGGATAGTCAATTCAATAGCTTAAACAATAAAATTGTTTTTATGCATTAAATTGCAATTACTAATAGCAATCAATAAATATTAGAATCAAAAGTATTTTATTTGATTTAGAAATATTTCTCTGTATTCTGTAAATAAATTGATTTACGAAAGAGGTCGTTTACATAGTTATTTTCATATGATTTTCAAATTTTTCAACAACAATCCTTAATATTTTAGTTTTTAAACGTTTTTGCAAATTCAGGCCCTTCTGAATTTGAAATTTTAGGTTATTCAATTCAAAACAACCGGTGATATACAAAAAGAAATGATCTGGGAATTATCTTAATTTATACAAACATTGGAAGGGGTCTTGTTTATAAAGAATTCCTTCATTTTTTTAGATTTGCAATTAATTGATTCGCAATATGTTTATTAAATGTTATGTTATCGCAATATGTTTATTAAATGTTATAGGAACAACAAAAGGAATTGGAAATTGAAGATGCTGATAGTGGAATGGCAGTTTCTTGAGATAAGAGAATTGTGTTGAATGTTAATCCCCTCCCAAGTTATTATACTATCCTTACAAATATCTACAAGAGTAGTTATGAATCATATAGGACGTAAGCATTTGAATGAATAATTTTTTAAATGAATCTAAAGACATTTAACATTAATTGTTTCAGAGAAGTTTCGCCTTAATTCTTACTGACAAACTGAAATAAAGTGAAACAAAAACTAAATTTGATATATTTTTTTATATATGATACTAAGTTTTCAAAAGGAATATCACCTAGTGCGCTGTATCGCATGTTCGGAGTATTGCCAAAGTTCTGAAACTTTACTGCATTTTAATTCATCTGCCAATGTAATTCACCGGATAAAAGGACAATTTTTCTCATATCTCTGTCATCACTTCAAAAATCATAGATAATAGTATAAAGAGTTTGAAAAACCTTTTTATTTGGCATCATAAATTCGTCGCAAACGCTAAGTTTGCAAGTTTGTATGGTAATTGCTTTATCAAACGTTGACTTCTATTATATACAGAATTCAGCTTTAGCTAAAATCGGAAGTAATTGTAAGACTGAATATGTTTGGCAAAATCAAATAATTCTCAGGTATATATTTAAGAAGTAAAATGTATCTCGCACTCATTGGAATGCCAGTTTAGACATATATAAATATATTTTTTTAAAAAAGTTAGTTGTGTTTATATTTATTATGTAAATATTTTTTCTTTTGTTCAGATCTGTGATCTGCATTCATATTTTACGAGCCTTGATTGAGTCTATACTCAAATTTTCTTTAATATTCAATAAAGTACTCAGAATCAATATTTGAATTTTGAATTCTGATTGTATAAAAACAATGGCTGGCAAGAAAAAAAATGACCAAATTCTAGAAATTACAAAAATAAATGTCAAAAATTTACAGTTAGAAAATGCAAAATTAAAAGGAAAAGTATGTAGATATGATTTTAAAAATATAATTTTGAAGATTTTGCGATAAAAGTTATAACGATGCAATAAACCACTAACCTTATCAATAAAATAAAATCTTATTCCATGAACAGAAGCTAAAACGTAGTAAAAAAATCATATGATACCCCAAATAAATGCATTAAAATTTTAAAATGTTGCCAAAATATAAGACCAAATTAAATCGAATAGTTAAAGAAATTGCTATAATTTTAATAGACATTGTTTAATGGTTAATAATTGAGCGAGGTTATTAAAATTTTTACTTTTATTCTACATAATAAATGTCTTAAGAAATCAACTTAAATACTAGCAAAATTACGTGAATAAACGATATGATTAAATGATGAAGCAGACTGAATACGTCCGACGAAAAGAAAATGAAATTGATAGAAATGATGCTTAAATTAATTTTGGGAAAAATTGTTTAACGATCAAAGTAAAATTGTATGTACAATATTACTAATGACACTGAACCCTAATTCTTTTAAATTTTAAAATGATGTAAAATTCTTTTTTGTGTAATAATATATTCTGGTATTTCTGGGTAAAGACGCAAAATCTTTTCATTCCTATTTCACCCTGTTTATAAGGGCGTAGAAATGTTTTAACATAGCAGTTAATCTTTTTAGATGCTAGATGCATGTTATATGGAAGTAACTGATGGGAAAATATGACAGAATGCCTTGAATGATTTAAGAAATTAAAATTAAATAAAAGCATTTAATCAGAATTATTTTTTAGATTAGATAAAAGATGATAATTAAGTAGTTTTTTTAAAAAACTTTAATATTAAATTATAATTTTCATGATAAAATGTTCAATAAAAAGAAATTAAAATTTTTGCGAAGATATTTAATACGGTATTTACTTTCACTTGCTGTTTAATGGAAGTAATCATAAGTTAATTATATTTGATTATACATTTTTAAATATGTATTTTATTTTTAAAGATTACACTATAAAAAATTAAACCTGTTTTAATCCCTTGGCACTTTTATTATTTTAATGTATTCAGACATATTTTTATTTAGTCAATCGTTTGTAATTACAATACTTGGTTTGTAATTCATACTTGGCTGCACCAATTTTACAAGGACATCAAATTTTCTTTATTATTTTGCTTTATAAATCAAGGACTTTCTTAAGCTTTTTTTATATTTATAATCAATTTCTATCTTATCGCGCATGTTAAAATAAAAATAATTTCATTCCATTGTTGGTTACATCAAAAGTATTTACTGAACTGGCTCGAGAAAGAAAAGGTAAGTAATAACTATTTAATAAAAAGATAACCTTTTAAGTTAATAAAATAACATTTTGATAACAAAAAAAGGTTGTCCTTATTTATCTGATACACCTGTTCTATTTGTTTATTTTATTTAGAGATATTTATCTATCAGCTATTCCATGTTAAGTTCAGATGCTTCCCGGCTAACACCCCTTCAAAGAAGATAAAAAATGGTGATTTTCTAATCTCTTTAAAATTTTGCTGTATACCTTCTAAATTACTGAATGGAAATGACCGAAGGGCAAAACAATACTGCATTTGTTGCTTTTTTCAATTAACCTTAAAATTTTTACATATTTCTGTTAAAAAATTATTAAAACATAATTCTATTAATTAATTAATATTAATTGGAACAACTTTTTTGGAACCTTCTACCAGTACTCTTTTTCGCTCATGCACCTGTTTAGCTTCTGCAATCTCAGCCAAAATTTCAATTTTTCATCAGAAATAAAAATTATATGAAATTCAATAAAATTGAATAAGATGACTACAGAAACTGTAAAAAAAAAAAAAAAAAAAAAAAAATCTTAACTTTACCCTCATTAAATATGCAATACTTCCCTGGCTTAAGGCAACTAAGTATATTACTGCATGCATTTCCCCCTATTCAGAATAACTGAATATACATTATTAAAAATATTTTTATGAGTTATTTAATATGAAAAAATATTTATTATGAAATTCAATTTTTTTACAAATAGAATGAGCATCTTGAAAAGTATATTGCATTTAAAGAGTATATTACTTTACTTATAAAGAAAAAAGTACTGGATATTTTAACAAAATAGTTTGTTTCTAAAACTATATAAAAATTCTAAGAAATATTACACTTTTTGTAATCTAAGTTATATTATGTGAACAATAAAGGCTATTATGATTTTTCCTTAAAATTTTTAAACTGTTCAGCTCTTTGCATAAATATTATTCAATAAACTCTTTCTTGAACAAGTTTCAATGAAACAGTTCAATTTTTTTTCTTATGAAAACAAGGAAACAATGTTTACACATGCTTGTACTGTAATTTAATTGATATTATTTTTTTATAAATATAACAAAAAAAATCGTTTAACTACAATAAGAAAAGAACACGTGATGTTCGAATAGCGATGAAAAATGCTTATGCATCAAATCTATACTTATAATAAAGCTCAATGTGTGTGTGTGTGTGTGTTGGCGCTCTACAGGCCAGACCAATCAACCTACAGCTACCAAATTTGGCACGTGTATACCTTGGAGGCCGGGAATGTGCACCTGGGGGTTATTTTTTCGAATTTTTAATTATAATTTTATTTATTTAAAAATTAAGGGAAATTTTGGCGTGTTTCTGCTATAACTTCCGAAAATATTACCGCACAAAAAAGATTTTTACATCAAGTTAAAGATAAAAAATTTATCTTTTAAATGATACTACTGTTTTAATCTTAAAATTAAATTTCTATTTTTAATGAATTTTTGAATAAATATTTTAACTATGTTTTTCAATAATTTTTTTCGTTTCGAAAATAAAAATGAGGATTAAGCACGTTTCGCAATCAGGAGAAAAAAAATAGCTTTTTTCAAAGTGTTGCCATCACATTGATTAAAGCTCTAACTGAAAATAAATTAAATCTTTTTGGAAATGAAATCTGCAAAAATATAATTTTCGTCACGTGTCTGTAGGAAATGAAACAAATATGAAATATTATTTTTTCTAAAAAATAAATTCAAGAAAAATTCTTTTATGATCTTTTACACTCTATATATTATTAATCCAATAAATAAGTTTTATTTTAAGGCAAGTTTTGTTTAATATGAACAAGATATCCATTCAAATCATGGCCACACAGCTAATTTGTAAACCTTTAGTAAGACAAAGATCTGTTGCGACATAAATCGTAAATATTTTATTTAAAAGTAGCAAACGATTATTTTAATAATTATAAATTTTATTTTGTAAATAGTTGTGAAATTCAGATTGACAACAGTGATATTTTTGGAACTTTTAATTTGTTGTTTAAAAACGATGCTAGAATTTTGAATGAAAATAAGTTGATGTAAATTTGATAATATTATCTATAATGTAATAAGATTTAGTTTCATAATAAGTTTGTCTGCATTCTATTTTTATTGACGCACGAACACAACAGATTTACTAAAATTGTTTAAATAGAAAAATGATTATATTTTATGTAACTTAATTCAATAGATGCTCTAATAAATAACGAATTTTTGATTTTACATAAAGCTTCTGCTGTCGAAATCACGAATAACAAAATGCTCTTGAAACACTAATATTTTAAATAAAAAGAGTTAATTTCCATTCAACTAAATCAATCACTTAAACTGACTGATTTATGAAAATTTGAATATCACTATTCAATAAAAAAAAAAGGATAATTTTAGATTTTCCATCGATCGTTTAAAAAAAAAATACGCCAATCAGCGCGCAGGTTTCTAAGAATAATTGGCCTAAGATTATGAAAATGTTGAGTTTTTCTAGATTTTTAACATTCAAAACTTCATAAAAAAGTCTTAGTTGATCGTGGAAAATAGAAACATTCATTCATTTATTTAAAATTTTGTGTGTCCAGAATATTTCTCAGAATATGATACCTTACTGCATTAAATTTAGATTTCATAATTTTTGAAATATATTTATAGGCTGGAACAAAATATTATTATTGATTTCATTTCAATCCTTTTGAAAGCAAAACTAAAAACTGAATTTTATGCTAAATCTGAGAAATTTTTGTTGAATTATTCTTTGAGATATTACATAAATTATCAAAAATATTTTGTAGTTCACATAAGACTTAAATACCGAGATATTCTGTTTGCAATACTGATATTCAATAATAATAGTAATTAATAAATAGCAATAAAGTTGATAAATAAAATAAAACGCTTGGTTTTATTAAAAAAATATCTTTATATTAATTGCAATTTCATCATTTCCACTTTAAATTAAAATTGACGTTTTACCGGAAATGACAACAAATTAGCAAAATATATAGAGTAAATTGAACGAAACGATCTAAAAAACAGTATAAGTTTGGTATGACTATCAAAATTTGAAGATTAAAATTGTTTTGTTTGAGAATCTATTAAGAGACCAGTTACTTAAAATATTTAATTGAAAATTGTAGCCAGCGGTAATACTAGCGAACCGGCTGGTCGCCAAAGGCGGCTAGTTATAAATAAAAAAAATGAAAGAAACGTTTGAGCATATTATTACAAAATGTTTTATTTTAAATCTATAACTTCGGTTCGCCAAGAAAATCAAGTTCCAAGAAAAAAATTCCTAAAATTTTTTTTTGTTTGCTTATAAATGCCGAAATACTTTTGTAAATTATGTACATGTATTTGTCAGGAAGAGAAATTTTCAGAAACAGGAAATTTGCCATAGTTAATATTCCATCTAATGGTGACACAGATTTGCAAAAAAATAATTTGACATGAAAATGCCGAAATGCTTGTTCTAGTAGCTTTAGAATTGATAATTTTTAAACACGCCCCTTTTTACACAAAAATTTTCTCAAAGTAACTTACTTCTTAAAAGAATTAATTATATAAAATATATTTATTATTATACTACTTTCATAACAATAGATTCAGAATAAACAATACAATTTATTTTTGGTATGCTTATTCTTATTTTTGTATCCTTTAGTATTATTATATTTTCATATTCTTTTTATATCCTTTAACATTAGTTCCATTACACACCTTCATCACTTTTTTTATAAAAAGCTAAAATTAAAATTTTAGCTTAATTAAAATTTAATTTATTTAATTTTAGCTTAAAATTAAAATTTTAGCTTTTTTGTTATAAGAAACTAAAATAAAATATCTGTATGATTTCTATTATATATGATTGAAGTATGTTTTCATATGAAAAATCTAATATGGATCTTTTATTCTTATTTTGAAAGAATTCAACTACAAAAAATAAATTTACGAACAAATCTTTATGCTTAGTATTTCTTTAGAAAATCTTTTCGTAACATATTTGTTCTTTTTTTACAACGAAGCCTTTTAAAATAATGTAAATAGCAAAATAGAATTTATAGGATATTAAAATTCCTCTCTAATGGAAATAAAAGAAAAAAGAGAAAATGTTTCGCATAAAGAAGGGTATAAACAATTGGCAATTTGAAAAATGAGCTAAATTCAATTTTTTTTTAAATTTTAATATAACTAATAAAATATTAATAATAGCTAAAAAATAATTCCTTAGTTATTTTTAATTATGTTTCTATATTTGAAAATTTAATTTTAATTTTTTATTCAAATTAAATTTTTACTTTTTTTGCATGATTTGAAAGTGGAGACATATTTACAAATCAACCATGTTTTGATGTGCTTCATGCATATTTTGTGTTAAATTTTTTGATATACAATACACACATGTATTAAAGGTTGTAAATTATGTACAGTTTTTTTACGTTCTTATATTTCCTGATTTATTTTTCAGATTCTCATATTCGTAATTCGTTTTTATCTCGTTTATTTGTAAACGCTTAGAAAAATAATTGCATTATATTTTAAGGTTTCAGTTGCCTAATTTGTTAAATTGGGCAAATAAAAGTAAAATTCATTTTTAAAAAGAAACATAAAAGCAAAAATACAAAGTATATTTAAATACGCATGGAGCATATTAAAATTTATATGTTCGATGTTTAATCTATTTTTACTAATAAATTTGTGCTGTCGAATCGCATACTTTTTTTAACAATAAAAGAATTATATAATAAAATTATGATAAATATTATTGATCTATAATACAAAATTAGAAAAAAAAATGTTTCCAAAGTGCTATGCATTCTTCATCTAGTGTATTAGAACTTACCCTAATTCGTCAGTCCAGTTGGCACATCCGTTGCTGAAATAAACCGGAGCAAAGCGAAAGCGAGAAATGAAAATCCCTAGTGTAACTTGTTATATCACTACTTTCCTTGAGAAAAATCAGTTGAAACATTTCAAAGGATTGATTCCCGGCTGCTCATTCAAGCGCTAAGAAACATCTCTTGCTTTTCGGTTCTAGCCTGATTAATACAAAATTGATATCTCCGATGCCTCTTGACACAATGCCCTCCTTCAGATTTTATGCTTTCTTATTAGGATTATAAAACGTTCGCATAAAAGAACAAATCCGCAAAACGTTTATCAAATTGGTTATATCGTAGGTACGTCAAACAATCCATTCTTACTCACCTAAATATAACAGAAATATGTTATTTTAAAGCAAACGATATTTTTATATTGGAAGCAAATATAGATAATTGAATAATTTACATGCATTTGCTCAAATTTTTCACAAATGAGTTTGAATATTTATTTAAATTTATTAGGAATTTTAGCTATTTAAATTAGTCCTGTTAGAAAATTCTTACTCACAAACAGTATATTTTTAAATAATAATACGGCGTTTTCGCTTATTCATGATAGAAGCAGATTTATAAACATTTATGCCGAATGATTCTTCATAATTTTTTATTACTAATTCAGAAAGTTTTGATTTCTTACTATTAAGAAATGCAACTTTTATTTTTTATTTATTCCGAAGAGATTTCCCTTTTTCTTTTTTTTTTGGCAACAAATTGAAAAGAACAAAATTAGAACGTAATCAAAATAGTTTTTAAGTAGAAACTGCATTGAAAGAAGCTTAAGAATGCAGATTTTAAATTCAGAATTTTTTATCGCTATTATATTCAGAAAAAAAAAATCAAAAATTTTTTTTTAATGTTTGAAAAAAAATTTGGGACTACTTGTAAAAAAATTATTTTTTATTTGCATTGTATTTGAATTTAAAAAAAAAATCGTTTTATATTTTGCTTTTAGAGACAGAATTCAGACAGAAACAAATTCCACAACTCGTAACTAAGATTTAAATTTGATTAGCTATAAATAACTTTTAAAATATGTGTATGATCTTCTAGAAGGAATTTCGTTATTTCTATCGTCAAGTTTTTAAAATTTAATTTGAAACATATTGAACGAGATTTAAAACAAAATCGTATTTTAAAATCAAAGCTTTTTTAACATAACCCTAATGTCCTTGATTCTTTTCGATCATTTTATATGTAATAGTATAAAATAAAACATAAAATCGTGATGCACAGTGCAAAAATGGGACATTCTTTAAAATGGCTTTAAAAAAAGCGGTCTCGATGTAACTAGGAGTAAAAATAATGTTTTTTTCTTCTGAAATTGATGTCTTTGATATCTCTCAACAAGACTTATTTTTATCGTAGCGAAGGGGAGGTACTGAATGTACTATAAGTATCGGTCAAAAAACTCACTATTTGTAAATTACCATTTCATGTTATTTTTAGTTTTGTAAAATATCTACAACGATTGTTGATTTAAACTAAATTAAGTTCAATAAGTTAGTCTCCATCTTCTGTTCCATAAAATATATATTAAAAAAGCTTAGTTAGTTATTACATATGAGTTTAACGTTCCATCATCCAGGAACATCTGGATGTTTTCAAGAGTGCAATTATTAAATGGGTCATCTGGCTCATTGACCTCAACGGAGAAAATACCAATTTCACTCGATTGCATAACTAAAAGCTAAGTCTGATTCAACATCTTTGTGGAGCAAGCTTGAAACTAAGCAAGTAAAGAAATTACCTGTCAGGGAAGGTTTTTTTTTTTTTTTTTTTTTTTTTTTTCTGTCTGGGCAAAGAGAGTGAGAACAAAGAACAAATTAAGAATAAAAACAGAAAACTAAAATACATAATGATCTCGCTAAAATAATATATTTTTTTTATAATGAATGTTAAAAGAATAGATTTTTATAAAAAGTTCAACTTTATTTCTCCAGGCAATAAAAAAAGTTTTTAGAATATTAAAATTGCTCTATCATTTGAAAGATTATCATTCTGTTGTTACTATTACTGTCATTTCTGTCATTTTCTCTTTTTTTAAAAAAATGTATTGAGTATAATTGTCTCTTGTCACCTGAGAAATAAATACATAATAAAATCCGAATGATTAGCAATTATCTCTGTTTTTGCTCTCTAATTTGAGAGATATTAATTTTTTTAAGTAGAGAATTTTATACGACAGTTTTGAAATAGACGAAATTTTTACTATCAAGCATTTCGGTAGTTGTTAAGATTTTAATTTTAGGAAAACAGCTGTCAGTCTCTAGAACAAGAAACCTGAATTTCTTCTTCGTAACTGAGCGAATATTTATTTTTAAAAATGATAAGAATTTTGTACAGCTATAAAAAGTACACGATTAGAAATAATGAATTTAAAAACCAAATCTGTAGTACAAAAATATATCAAAGTAAGGGAGAACAATATGTAACAGATAGCGTACAAAAACAAACAATAAAAAAGCGAATAAGTTCTGTTTAAAAAAAACATTCACAAATTTGAAAAATCACAAAATTACAAAGTTTATATATGCGCAATCTTTCAGGAGTTAAATGCAAAAACAAAAAAAAAAAAAAAAAAAAAAATAGAGTAAACCCCCAATGGACGAGCATCTCTAAAAAAAAATGATTCGTATAACTAAAAAAGCAAAAATGCAAAAAAAAAAAAAAAAAAGTGACACTTTTAACAAGCGATGTTTTTCAAAGTGAATGATGAGACACCATCGTGACCGTGACGCCATATTCAGAATTTTCCTAACATCTCTGCTATCAATCAGTTTTTAACGCTTGTTTGTTGATTTTTTTCAACAATTAAAAACGGAACTGTAAAATTTACAATTAATTAAATTATCAAAACGAAAAGAAAAAAATAATTATTAACGAGGCATTTTGGTAAGCATCATAGTTCACGATGTGAAAGAAGTATTTCAATAACATATGAACACAAAGCTAGGAACTGCAGTAAGAAGTTGTGTGTGGGGAGGGGGGGGATTTCATCAGCAGAGAGGGATACAACTGCATGAATATAGCGTTAACATTCCATGAAATAGGAGAGATGCTGAAAGCATAGGAACCGTCGCATCGAATGTTGAAAAGCATAGCCCCCATAAGGCAGTAGCCATGCATGATACAAATTCATTTGACGATAAAGCTGTGTCTCATTTTAGCCAAATTTTGAAGCATAACCAAAGTCTAAAAGTAACTTTCTTGTTAAAAAGCACGCTTTATAAATAATAAATTACACGATTATAAATGGGTTTGTGTATTTTTCGGAATGGAATGCATTGTCTTATTTTAAATGTATCCCTACGGAAAAAATTGTTTTGTTTAACGAATGTTTCGCATAGCGAATAAGATCCGGAAACGAATTATACTCATCAGGCGAGGTTCCACTGTAATTAACGGATATGTTATATTAATATGGTTTAAATAGCATACCTTCTTATACCCTAACTATTCCATGCGACATTATCAAAAAATAAACCACTTCTTGTGATGACGAAAAAGGGAATCTAAAGATGAGAAATAAATTTCTGAGCATATTTTGATACACCATGTTAATTACTTTCCGATATTTTGCTAATTATATGAAATATCTTCGAATGTCTACTACTGTAATAACTTTCTGACAATAATACATATCTTCATCTGCTTCATACAATTAAAATAGTAACTTTTTTTAAATTCTTGTAATAAATTTCGCTGAAAGAAACTTAGAAAAATTGAACATTTTCATAATCTTAGGTCAATTAATCTTGAGAAACCTGGACGCTGATTGGAGTATTTTCTTTGAAACGATTGATGAAAAATCTAAAATTATCCTTTTTTTTATTGAATAGTGACATTTATATTTTCCTAAATCAGTCAGTTTAAGTGATTGATTTAGTTGATTGGAAAATAACTCTTTTTTATTTAAAATATTAGTGTTTCAAGAACATTTGGTTAATCGTGATTTAGCAGAAGCTTTATGTAAAATCAAAAATTCGTTATTTATTAGAGCATTTATTGAATCAAGCTACATAAAATATAATCATTTTTCATTTAGACCATTTTAGCAGATCTGTGTCTTACTAAAGGTTTACAAATTAGCTGTGTGGCCCTGATTTGAATGGATGTCCTGTTCATATTAAACAAAACTTGCCTTAAAATAAAACTGATTTATTGGATTAATAATATAGAGAGTGTAAAAGATCATAAAATAATTTTTCTTGAATTTATTTTTCAGAAAAAATAATATTTCATATTTGTTTCATTTCCTACAGACACGTGCCGAAAATTATATTTCTGCAGATTTCATTTCCAAAAAGATTTAATTTATTTTTAATTGGAGCTTTAATCAATATGATGGTAGCCCTTTGAAAAAAGCTAATTTTTTCCCATGAATACGAAACGTGCTCGTGCAGCTTAAATTTTATTTTTATTTTGTACGAAAAAAAATTGTTGAAAAATATAGTTAAAATATTTATTCAAAAATTCATTAAAAATAGAAGTTTAATTTTAAAGTTAAAACATTGGTATCATTTAGAAGATAAATTTTTGATCTTTAACTTCATGTAAAAATCTTTTTTGTGCGATAATATATTCGGAAGTTATAGCAGAAACACGCCAAAATTTCGCTTAAATTTTAAATAAATAAAATTTTAATTAAAAATTCGAAAAATAACCCCCAGTTGCACATTCCCGGCCTTCAAGGTATACACGTGCCAAATTCGGTAGCTATAGGTTGAATGGTCTGGCCTGTAGAGCACCAACACACACACACACACACACACACACACACATTGAGCTTTATTATAAGTATAGATAGATTTAAATTCAATTGCTTATTTTAAACATCATTGAGAAACTTAAGTTATATTTCCCTATTTAATACTTAATTTATTCTGCTTTTGCATTTGTTTTATCAAATACTGTTTTTTTTATTTCAGTCGTCCATTTATAAATAATTACTAAGAGGTAACTCTTTCTTTTTTGAAGAATTTAATCAGTTTTTTCAATCCCATGTTAAAAATTCTTATTTAGGAGTCGTATTACAAAACAATATGCATAAATTAATTAATTTCCTTATGGTATGTAAATTTCTTAAATGATTTTATTTATTCTAATTTACATAAAAATAATGTATCACACTTCTAAAAACTTCCTTTGAAAATTCAAAGAAATTTTTATTTAAAACCACAGCAATATCTATACAGATACGGAAACCCTCCATGCCTTTTGATTAGATCAGAATTTTTAAACTGCATATTTGTTTACAATTTATAAACATTTACAGTTGTGTTTTTTTAATGGTAAGACCGCAATCAAATTAAGAATTCGTAATAAGGTGATGAATATGAAACCCACTGAGACAATTTGTGTCATTCATTGGACATTTTTCAAGAGGAAAAACAAAGTATATAATGTTGACAGCAAAGCGCAAAATGATGCTAGATGACCAAGTCATTTGACTTGGATTCACATGAAATTATTACATTTTTCAAGGATGCAAAAATTTCTTATTAATTTAAGATAAGTAGTTTAATTTAAAAAAAAGGAAAGTGAATGAAATAGAAATTATTTATTAAATAAATAAAAAAAAAGAAATGCTTTAAAAAAATGCCAAAAGGATTGCATCAGATTAATTTCTTCTTTATCTTGAATCTGATTTAATTTCATCTTCATCTTTCCTTACAAATGCTCAATTGTTTCTATTTTATCAAGAAACTGGCAGAATGATTATTTTCTTTTTTGTTTTTTTAGATGGATTTAAAAAAACTACATCATTATTTTTAGGCTTTGTTCAGAAAAACGAAAAATTGTTTCTTCCCAAGAGATAGAGCAGACTTCACGAGATTAAGAAATTACTTTCTTCACTAATATTACAGTTCATTTCATCAACAGGTAGTATTGACATTCGAAATCTTTTTTTCAGCTTTTTTTCTTCTTTTTTTTTCATTAATTTTACATCTAGTAATTCTTATTTCATTTTCTACACATTTTTATGTAAAATAGATAAATGAGGATAATTTATCCACTTCTTATTAAAGATTATAATTTTGGCATTTTATAATCTTAATTCAAACTATATTTCATTACTAGCTGATATATTCAGGGTTTTTAAGAATGAAATTATCATTATGCTTTTTATTCATCAAAAAATATGGAATTTGTGTATTAACTGCACGCCGCTGCTGAACTTTTTGGCTTAGTTGCAAATCGTTGACGAACATTGTCAATAGAAAACATGGCAACTTTAATGATTGCAATGGATAATATCTTTCGAGATTTTGGGGGGTGCGATTAATCACTGGGATGCGGCTAAAACACAAATATGAAAAATTAAATATTAATTGCTGCAGAACCTTCGTTTAAATCCTTCTTTAGAATCTGTGAACTAAATTTGAAGTACTTATATAAATAAAATTATGTGCTTTTTATTTACATCTTATAAAAGAAAAGAAAAATGTACTTAAAATATCAATACTCGACGAAATCCGTTTTCATGTTTTGATTATTGTAAATTCAGGTTTCTAAACAAATCTTAGCTGCCATAACGCTTGCTTGCACAACACTATGCATACGCAATAGAAACGTATTCTTTTCAGTAATAAAACATTAACTTTTTTCATTTATTTTTACGAAACCTTCTCTAAATGTCTTTTGTTCATAGCATTTATTAACAAAATCTGAAGAAAATCTATTTAGTATAACTTTAGTATGAAATTTTTAACAGAAAGAATTTAAAATACCATGTAATTTCGAAGATTTAATGAATAGGTTGAGGTCTAATTTAGAGTGTTTCCTTTACATCGCCAAAGATATTAGGGTGCCTTCACATCGATTCGATTGATCAAAGATTCCTTCACATCGCCAAAGAAGCCAACGATGCCAAATCGCCGAATTCGAAATCAAAATGGCTGACATAACTGGTTTATAGTATTATTTATAGTTTATAGTTAATCTTATCGGTCATTTTGTTTGGCGACTTGGCATTGTTGTCATTCTTGGCGAGGTGAAGAGGTATTCTAAACCTGCTTTCAATCATTAATTGTTGTATATTAACTTTAACTAACTAACTAATATTAACTTTGAGTATATATAAATTTGATATTAAATTTTGAGCAAAGGGAGGATAAAAACCAGTCGTATATGGCATTTCTGTATGAACTAAATTTCTTTTGTGGCGAAAAAGCAACTGTAATAAAATTCAAACCAGTTTAACATGAAAAATCCCCTTTAGTCAGCTGAACATGAAAGACACCTTTAGTTTCAACTCTACCAAATATATCCTTTGTGAGAAAGTACTCAGATAAAAATGCATACAAAAGAGATTTTCTTAAATTCATTCAATTGCATGTCATTTTATATTACAAATGTTTTTCAAAGTTGCAAATTTTCTACAGTTTGAACAATTTAGTTTAAGTCATTGATGCAAATTCAATTTAATGATATTATTATGAATACAAAGCAGTTAAATTTGTAAACAAAAGAAGATAGATGCGATTTCAACAAAGTGGAGATCAAAATTAGAGTGAAATAGATACTATCTATGAACCAGATTGCAAACACAATGCCCTTTTTTGACGCTTATAAAAAGAAAAATCATTATCAGCAGCAAATTCGCTAAAGATCAAACGGCGGTAAGGGAAAACTAGAAACTTATTAATAACAATACTTTTTCATAACTCCATCAAAAATTTTCAGTTATTTTGAAAACATATCATTTTATGACTTCCATTTAAGTTTTTTAAAATAATTTTACAAAAAAAAAGTTCATAAGTTAAGATCTATCTTATGAAAAATTCCATTTTAGAGGGACAATAATAATAAAAATAAATTTGAGAAACTTTTAATTTCGATTTCATGAAATCACAAAAGGAAACAGACTTTATAATTTCCCGAAGGCAGAAATTTAATGTGCAGATTACAAACATAATAAATTATACTCACATTTAATAAACGAAAAAGAATATATCCCATTATTAATAATTCGTAAATTTTATCCTTCTTATTAAATTCTCTGATTTGAGGTAATTCCTTTGAAATTTTTGCATCTGGTCTCCAAGTAAAGAATCGCTATGTTTTTTTTAATGTAGCGATTCTTAACTTATTAGTGAAGTCTGTGAAATTAATAAAAATGTTATGAAAATAGATTATTTTGAAAGTCAGTTTTAACTTTACGTCTTTCAAATGCATTTCTTAAAATATTTAGCTATCAATATTGAAGTTATATCTATTAAAATATTAGTCTAAATTATAATAATAAGATTTCAACTGAGGTTATAAATGAATGAAAGGATATTTTTAAACTGACTAATATTATTTACAATAAATGTAATTTTACATATTGATAGATGTCTAAAAAATAATCAAACTACATTTCTTAATATTTATCAAATGTTCATTGTATGAGCTAAAAATAATATTCTACTAGGTTATATCTTCTGTATTTGAAATCTATGGTTCAGTACAATCTATTTTTATTAAATATTAGTTGATAAACTGAGTTATTGAGATGAAATATCCATTTTTGGGGGAAATTATAAATTAATGCTTCAATCAATTGTGATAAAAACTTCAATACAGCCTTTCTAGCACTCCAATATACTTGAGGAAAATTTTAAATGTGAATCGTATGCAAAAAAAGTAAAAATTTCTTTAATATTAGTATTATACTGAATTCCAATGCGTCCTTCTCCATAAATAAAATGAATAGTTTTCCATATATAAATAACAATGAAGCTGTATTTAATTCCACTAATTTCATTTTCTATCGAAAATATTATGTAAATATATACAGACGACAAAAAATCTTTCTATCGTCTGCAACTTTATTTTTAATTAGAATATGAAAGTCTGGTTTTCCAATGTGTTATAAAATCTCCTTGTTTTTCAAATTATTATTGATTGTTACCAAACGATTTTTAATATCAGCAGTAGTCCCATTATGCAAAATTTAATTAAATATTGTGACTAGCAACTTCAATATGTGTTTACAACATTGAACAGAAAAGTGTCCATTGCAATCCGCTTAGACCATTAAAAGCAGTCAAATTTTGTATCAATTTTTAAGAAAAAAAGGAACATTAAAACAATTTTCGAGTTAAAAGGGGATTTTTCAATATCAATAAGGTGAGTATAAAATATAATCAGAAAGGTTTTAATTTATAAATAATAATTGCTTAATTAATCATCATGAAATCTGCCTTAAATACTTTCTTATGCTTCACAGTAATTGTAAGAAAAAATTGAAGAGAATCTACTACGTTATTTGGAATTCAATAAGTGATATAAAAATTTCAGTTTCCTTATTTATTTATTTAAGTAAGACTAATCCAAGGAGCAAGTTAATAAATTTGGATATAATCTCTTTTAATCACAGCAACTGGCCATAAATTAACATATATAAAATTGGGCAACTGTCCCAAAAATTAATCCACTAATCATAAAAATTATAAATTGGAAAGTTAATGCTAAATCGTTATTTCATGAATTTAGTTATTTTAATAACGATGCATTTAGTTTAAAAATATTAAAATTCTTTCTAAATCCTTATTAAAATAAAACTAAAAATTGAATTTAATGTTGAATCAGAGAAATTTCTATTGAATAATTCTTTGGATATTTCACAAGTTATATATATATATATATATATATATATATATATATATATA
>JAPMOR010001042.1:1619830-1647073 GCA_026543865.1 Argiope aurantia
ATATATATATATATATATTGTAGTGAAAATAAGACGTTAATGCTGAACGATTTTTTTTTCTATTCATATTTTTAAAACACATGCTTGGTTTCAGTTAAAAAAAGTTTTGTTTTAAATAATAACTTCCGCTACAGTTTAAAATTCAAATTTTACGACTACTGACAGAAAATTAGAAAGATATATAGCACAATAAACAGAACAGTGTAAGGCTTCTACAATAATAATTATATAAGTATCAAAATGTGAGACTTAAAAACATTTTGCTGAAGAAGTTATTACAAGCAAGAATATATCAAATTGAAAATTTTAGGGAGCATTAATCCCGACGAACCAGATGGTTGAAAAAGGTGGCTAGTACTTCATAACTGGTTAAAAAAAAAAGCATTGCTTTCAATTCAATTAGCAATTAAAGGCAGACGATAACTTTTTTCAAGTTTCTATAACATACTGAACGCCAAAAGCAAATTAATCTTACACAGAGTAAAATTTTATAATACATTATGAAGAAGAAAAATATTTCAATTTCAGAGAGTATAAAACAATTTTATTAAAAATAAAATACGAAGAAGTTGAAAACACAATAATACATGTGATGATAAATTAGGAGTAATTATTTTAGTTTAGAGATATTAAGAACCGTTTTATCATTATTGTTTCTATTAAATTATGTTTATTTGTGTATTGTTCAAACTGTTTAGGAAATAACCTCCTAATTTTCAACTATGGTAAGATGATGCGAAAAACACTAGAATTCGCACTCCAATTTTCGAATTTCAACATTACATAGTTAGCAAATTTAACTGATGGGAGATTTCTAGCATTCAAAAAATAAACCAAAAAAGAAATTCAGTATTTGAGGGAAATGCAAAATCAAAGTTTTTCATTCAACAAGGAATCGACAAACTGCATTTACAAATAATGCAGCTAAAATTTTGTAGATTCTAAATATGACAAAATAAAATTTTTGCATTACAGATTCATTAAACTATAAAAAAACATCCATTTTTTTTAAAGTAATACTCAAAATTCAAAATACAAAGACATAACATTACTTTTAAACAATTTGAAAGTATGTAAAAAAATCAAAAATAAATAAGAATGGTCTTGTATATACAGTAATTTTAAATCCGGATACCAAAAATTTTCAATTGGATTAACCATCTTTATTGTGGTAGTTATTCTAATTCTTATAGCACCAAAATTAAGATATTTCCTTAAAAGTAATCAATCATACCTTTCCAACAGTAGTGACGTTAAAGATGTCTGGTGTTACTGGATTTAATTCAGCATGGTGGTCTCAGTAGTGCCGTAGAACCCACTGTCCAAAAAATGTACCGGAAAACCTGATTAATTCCCGAATTTCTTGTTTGCAGACGATTTCTACTTTCCTAAACGCACTTTAGCAGACGATTTCAACTTTCCTACACGCAGTTAGTCCTCCACAGCAACCTTACCCTTGATAGCTTGTCAAAGCTGAAAAAGCCTTTGGGTAACCATTAAGGAAAGACTTCGAAAGAGAGAACTAGACCGGTGACCTGGTTAATGGAAGGGCCAATGGCCCAGATTCGAACCTTGTCCCAGACCTCATTCTGAAATTTACACAGATTCTTCTTCTTTAATACTTTTTTTCTTTTTCTTTTTTACACTAATGATCGTATAGGCTTATTTTCACATAACCATTTCAGTCACGTGGCTTCGGCAGTCTCAATGGATTTAGAGAAAGAACTTCTTATATCGCAAGAGATAAAAATCAAACTAGTGTAAGGTGTTTGCTTTTTAGTAGAGGAAGTTGCCGAATGTTTTTCTGGCTGTGAGAAAAGAAAAGTAGAAAATGACGCTCTCCGTGTCGTTCACTTTAGCTGCTGGAGGAAAACAAATAAGGTGAGGTGTATTGTTTTTCGCTGATTATATTCTGGGGCCGCATCAGCCCAATGGCGGAGAGTATGAGCCGCGTGCTCAGAAGATCACGGTTTGGTTCTCGATTCTTAACCGTGTATGTGGTTATGACATATGTAAGATCTACAAACAACCTTGCTATAATGAGAGTTGTAAAAACTTTAATGAAAAAGAGAATGCCAGCTCAAGTGTCGTGTTATTGATTTGATTGCAATGATATTTAAGGTTTTTCGACAGCTGAGTAAAATAAGCTATCAAATTCAATACAAAAGTTCACTCTTCTTCATATTCTAAACCAGAGGGAGGGGTCTGTCCTCAAAACTTGCTCACATATTCTCTAAAGATTGTTTTCCCCCTCCCCCTTCATAAAATTATAGATATTGGATAAGCCCGTACATACTACGAGAGTTCAGATTGCTTTTGTTTTTCTGTATGCCATTGTCTGCTTTGAAAAGTTGGATAATAAATAAAGTTAGTATTTGTGTATTAAGTGTATGTAAATGGCGAAAAGTTGTTACAAAATATCATTGTAGATCTTTCATGTGTTCTAGTGTGCTATTTTTAGAAAAAAAATTTTGTGATTAATCACTGACATGAGGTTAATACACATATACCAGAAAAACTAATATGCATTTTAGATGTCTTTTTTCCCCGGTAATTTAAAACCAATAATTAACATAGAACTATAATTATAGTCGCAAGATCGCAAAACAAATTTCATTTATGTAAGTCATTGCGTTTTCAATTATCAAGATTACATGTATGAAAATGTACAAAACCTCTTAACAAGTTTAGGTCCAAATCTGTTATGTAAATGTACAAAAATCTCTGTTACATTTACAACATCTGGTACATACTACATTTCTATATCAAATTTTATTTTTCTAGCTCTTTTCGTTTTGTAATTACCACTTATTGTATTCGGCCAACCAGATAGACAGACTTTCTCTGAATGTAATTTCATCAAAATTTAACAGAAGTCTCCAAATACTAAATTTCATTTATATACCAAATTCAATACTTTTTCTTCGAATAAGCGAAAGTGAAAAAGCAATCGGGAATTATTTAATGCTTTGCAATTAAATTTGTAATAGACCGTTTTTTTTTTATATCCATTAGTCAATGTTTGTTTTTCATTTCCAAATTTCCAGATTCTCTTATAGATTTTTTTTATGCAAAAATATTTTTCTGCTTTATTTAAACATAAAAATGAGAACAAATGCTGTTTGGAAAACCTAGAAATGTGACAGTAAGTTTATTAAACATACTATTCATCACTTATGAGTGCAATTTGGTCTTTGTTTTATCACTAAAGAAGTACTTTTAGTAATACAGAGCTAATTTATTTAAATTTGGCATTTTCTTTATTCTATAATTAAATTTTTAATGATTAAATTAAGTTTATTTCGGGAAAAACGAATGCTATTGAAGATGTTATTGGCGATTCATGCATTTATTGGCGATTTTGAATAAGACAGATAACTCAAAACCTTTAATTTTCTTAAGATTATCAATATTTTTCTCAGTCATTTGAAGTGTAGATTAAGAAACGCAGATTGAGTGACATGTCGCTTTTACTCGTGATGTTATTTCAAAGTGGAATTTTAGTTTAATAGCAAACAGCCTAATTTCTAAAATTTGTTTATAAGAAATTTAATTAAAATTAGACAATGGAATGAAAAACATGAAAATAAAAGCACTTAGGTTTTAAATGATTTAATGATACAAAACAATCCCGAGTATCCAGTGCGCAAATATCCAGCTTCCGTACTATCCGGGCAAGTTTTCTTTTATCTTTATTAAATGAGTAAGGCAAGGCGTTGTATTGGAAGAGGGCGTCTGCTACGAGCTAAAATGCAGAAGCATTTATCTACTAAGGACTTTTTCAAAAACTAAAAACTTGAAGTTTTAACTTTTATTTTAGAGTTACCTTGTGTAATATGTGTGTTCATATCAGTAAAAAATAACATGAATTTGAATCAATTTTCTTAAGAACTAGCCTATGATTTACGTTAATGTTTTGTTTTTATTTCCTGCATTTAAGTTGGGCATTACAAAATTTAGGTTAACATTCGAACACTCTATATCCTTTAAATTGCTTTTTCTCTAACAAATTCTTGAAACTTGCAGTACAGTATATAAACTACCAGTACAGGGATTTCTATTTTAACTCGATACGTTACCGACAATTGCTTCTATAATTCAATGGGTTGCGGTCGCGTTCAAATTCTATGTGGCTTGAGATAAATGGGGGGGGGAGTTTAATACTCAATAATATGTAAACAAATACATATTATAACAATGAGTTTTGGTATAAAAATGTTGTCTTCTACTATTGGCGGGCAAAGAAATGAGTCCATAGAACTCGGGCCTATACGGCTTTTTTTGTTATCCAACCTGTTCTTCCACCACATTAGGCCGGATACTCGGGTATATACTCTATTTCTTACTTTTCCACTTCCTCTTATATGAAGAATTTTAATCTTTAAAAAATTCGAACTCAAAATTTTGACGAATCTTTGTGTTTCAGACGACACTGGGTTTGAAACACATTTTTTAATTATATTTGTCTATCGCTATTGTTGTCTGTATGCCTGTTTTCTGTGAATAATTCAAAAATGCTAGAGAATTATGGGATTGAATTAGACGAATGATATTTAGGAGATAATTTTTACACAAAATTTGCAGATGAATACCATTTTATTCAATGAATCCATTCCCAGGAAATCTGTCTGTGTGATTGTCCGAATACAGGCAAACACGATAATTATCAAATGAAATAAGCGAGATTAAACCCCAGAAATTTTCCCGCGTCTCTCTAATAAATATACAGGGTGTTTCAGCGAACCGTTTCAGAACTTCTAAGAGGGGTAGAGTACATCCTGACAACTCGAAATCATAGAGCAATGTGGAGTCGGAAATGCTTTCCTGAAGTGGTGTTGTACACAGAAGCACCATAAAGAAAAGAGACCGTAAATGAGAAATCGTTTTAATAATACATGAAAAGAAGCAAAAGGTACATGGATTAAAGTAAATGTTCGAAATTTCTTTCACGGGCTACAATGCACGCCTCACATCTCCGACGCATGGACATCCGAATATTCTGGAATACTTCAGGCATATCTCGTATCTCTCTGGCTGCTACTGCGTTTCTTGCAACGAGCTCATCAGCAGTGTCAACAGGGATGTCAACCTAGCGATTTCATATGACCCCAGAAATAAAAATCAAGACATGATAAGTCGGGTGACCGAGCAGGCCAATGCACGGGACCCCCACGTCCGATCCACCGTTGACCAAATGTGACATCCAGGTAGATACAAACATCTCTGCTATAATGGGCAGGGGCTATATCGTGTTGGAACCACATTGTCTGTTGCGTCGATGCAGAAATCTGTTCATCTCTCAAAAGTTGTGACAATACTTGCTGAAGAAAGAGCAAGCACGTAGGTCCGGTTAGATGACCCGGTAACAGGTAAGGTTCGATGAGGTGATCTCCCACAATACCGGCCCATACATTGACCGAAAATCGATTCTGTGCTGCACGACGTCGTATTGCATGCGGGTTCTCGACTGCCCACATATGGTCGTTATGCGTGTTGAAAATTCCTTCCCTTGTGAAGGATGCCTCATCGGAAAACAACACTTCAGCAGGAAAAAGGGGATTTGTAGCACATTTTCCCAGATACCACTGTGCGAAAGCAATACGAGGTACATAATCCTCCGGTTTCTGTGTCTGGACACGCTGCACGTGAAACGGATGCATGTCTTCTGCTCGGAGAATCCTCCAGACGCTGCAATGGGAAACCCGACTGCGTTTGCTACACTTCGTGTACTCGTTCTTGGATTCCCCTGTACATGCTGCAGCACATTCTGTTCGGCGTCTGCAGTCCGTGTTGTTCTTACCCTGTCCCTGTGAGCTCTTTCTAATGAACCTGTCTCAGCTAACCTCTGGTGCAGTCTTGCAAAGAAATAATGACTAGGAATACGGCTCGTCGGATATCGTTCCGCGTACAAACGCTGTGCGGCTGGCCCACTACAATTTGCAGCCCCGTACACCAAATGCATATCGGCTAACTCTGCGATCGTGTAATCATCCATCCTACTAACTTGGCCTTCTTGTGCGAAATGAAGATTCCCTGCACGAAAGCTCGAACTTTTCCCACAACGCCATCTACCGCGTCAGGAAAGCATTTCTGACTGCACATGGGTATATGATTTTGGTTCGTCAGGATGTACCCTATCCCTCTTAGAAGTTCTGAAACGGTTCACTGAAACACCCTGTATTTGTATAATATTAACCATATGCCATCGGAGAACATAAGTTATGAAAAAGTCATTGCTTCTTTTGAAATGGCCTTTTTACAAAAGATTATAATCAAAATTTGACAGAGAACTATAACTATTTTTTGGCGATTTTTTTTGTATACTTAGTAGAAGAGAAAGTAAAAAGCTGTATGAATAAAATTTGGTGCACAAATTTTGATACAAATTAGCCAAGGGGATGACTATCCGTCTGTTGTACATGTAAAAATAATGCGATAACTCTAAAATATATTAACTCAGATAATTGAAATTAATAGATAGTTTTAACATTTAAAATATGTTACTCTCAAATTTTGAATAAAATTTATTTAAGGATTGATTGCTTATCAGTTTATATTTTTTATTCTTATAAACACAGCAAATATTTGAATAAAAGAAATTTAGTACACAATTTACAGTGTGAATTTTTGTGAAATTTTGGATAAAATCTATCAAAAGATTGATTGCATGTCGGTCTGTACAATCTCAAGCATATAAACGCGATACCTCAAAAACCCAATTACTTAGATAAATAAAATTCGGTATGTAATCTTGTTACTAAAATTGCAACGTGTATAAAATTTTGGCTCCGATCAGTCAGAAAAAAAAGGCTTGAACATGAATATTTTATGTGTGGCATACTGAAAATAAAAATCTGAGCAGTCTCATCCAAAGTTCACATATTTGTGCATGAGTCGGGGAAATCGCTTTATTAAATAGTAGGAAAGACACAGTGTCTTCTTCTTAAGATAATTTTGAAAATTTTTCATATGATGATTTTTACTTTCACATATATGAAGTAAAGAGAAAGTCCTGCAATCATCAAAAAATTCGAATTCAAGAATTTGACCTGCCTGAGGCTGAAAATCATATTTTTGTCATTATGTGTGTCATTTTGGCTGTCCGTGAACACAATAACTCAGTAACGCTTTCAGCTAGATGGTTAGAAGTTGGCATATGAATTAGCCAAATTTGTAAACTGTTTGCCTCATTTGAACTGCCAACTCAGGTGTCATCCCCATCATCTGACCGCGGTTCAAAATTACGAAATCCATTTCAAAATAGCTCTAATGTTGCTTTAAAACAGGACGTTAATGTAACTAAACAAAATCATACAATTAAAAAAAATTACAGCTATACCTATCATAAATATTTTTTTAAATATTTTTATACTTTTTTTTAATATATGGATCGATAGATAGATAAATATAGATATATAGTTAGATAGATGTAGATATATAACTATGAAATAATCATACGTTCATATTCTTTCGCTATTTCGCTGTGGAATTTATTTTTTATTAATTAATTTTTTTAATTTATTAAAACTTTTATAAGAGTTATATACTTGATCTGCAAAGATATTAAGAACATTAGGAACATTATTTTCGTATTATTTCTAATTGAATGTATTTATTATTTTTACGTTTTTCTGATCAGCATCCTACAATTTGGTTAATATATTGTTGAATGAGTTCATATAATATAATGCTAAGACGATTAAGAAAGAAACCATGGTGGCGAGTATGATGATTAAGAAAGTGAAGCTCAGCAAGACACGCACAATTTGCTGTTCGGTGACGCGATCATTTAGTTTGTCATGCAACTGTGACGTTAAGTGGCTTCATTTCTTTAAGGGCCATTTACATACAAGATGTATAAAAGGTGTAAAAACTACTAAAACAATGCTGTACACGCTCTACTGTAAACAGCCGTGTTTTCGCAATTTTAAAAATATGCCATTTAGAGAGTAAACGATTTGAGTGAAATTAAATTCAAACAAAATTCCAGTGAAAAAATTGATCGCTAAAAGCGGCTAGTAATTGATAAAAATAATTAATATTCCGAAAAAGGCCAACAGTCTCGTCATTTTGCGTGCTCTTTAAGCTTTGTGTTTTTATTTTTATTCTTAAGATTCTTTCATCACAAAAGAATAAATTTATGTGAAAGCTTTTAAATTGGCTTAAAGTACATTAAATCAATTAAGAAATTGTCCTTATTTAATACTAGCCGCCTTTGGCGACCAGCCGGTTCGCCAATCTTAATGTTCGTTAAAATTTTAATAATTAAATATTTTATGCAATTCCTACTTTAATAGCTTCTTCATAAAAATATTTTAAAAATTCAAATTTTGATAGTCATATAATTCACTCATAATATTATAAAGGCCTTCAGTTATAACGTAATATGTATCTCTCTAATTTTCTGTTAGCTCCCGTAGAATTTATACTTTAAATTAAAATGGAAAGGATTAATCTGCAATTAATATAATAATATTTTTTACTAAAATAAAGTATTTTTTTGTAATATGATTATTGAAAACAGTCACTGAGCGTTTAAACTTTACGGGCATTAAAGAATATCTTTCTTAATTTATGTAATATTTCAAGAATTTGTCAACAAAATTTTCTCAGATTCATCATGAGCAGATCGATTAATTAACAATGTTTAATTTTAAATGCATCAAACACTAAGAAAATAAAACGAATCGTTTAAAATAATCAATTGAAAACAGGTTTTAAAAAAACTACATAAAAAACGATGTACTTAAAACTATAAGCATATACAAAAAATATATAACTAACATAAATACAATTTAATTACAAAAGCATGCAACTAACTTAAAAATAATTTAAATCAAGTCCGCATCCGTTGTCAACAATCAGAACACAATGCGCTTGCGTGAATTTTCAACTCCAGTTACGGTAACGCAAATGCGTGAATTTTTCTACGCCAGTTAGGGTAACGCTATGCAGATTAAAAATTTTTAATTTCCTTTATTCTGTTTTATTTTAATTCAAAAGTATTTCAGAATAAATATGAAAGATCGATTAATTAACAATGTTTAATTTTAAATGCATCAAACATTAAGAAAATAAACAGAATCGTTTGAAATAATCGGCCGAAAAATCTTAAGCCAAACCTCATTAGTGTGGGAAAAAAACTGAAGCCTTACTCATTTGGCGGTGGGGAAAATTAAAAGATTTTTTTGGTGGGTAAGTTAGTTTTTAATTATTAATTAAAATTCTAATTAAAAATTCAAAAAAAAGGGACCCCAGGTGCACCTTCCCGACCTCCAAAGTATACAACGATGCAATGCAAAGTATGCAACGTATCAAATTTGGTAGCTGTAGGTCAAACAGTCTGGCCTGTAGAGCGCCAACACACACACACACATATTGAGCTTTATATAAGTAATAGATGACATGGTTTTGTTCAAAAACGCATGTATTTATGGGATATTTTTTGTCCAAAATTATTGACAAAATTAATGAAATGTTTAATTAATAGTCATTAAAAATTAAATACCTAAAATATATATGGGATTTTTTTATCCATTATCCAAGCATCCAATCGCATTTATATAACTCAAGCAGAAAATTACATTTAATTTCATACATGCGCAATTGAAACTACTATAAAAGAACATGGATTGCGTATCTGACCAAATCAGTTATACTTGATGAAATATTAAAATGAATGAAGCAAAATCATAAAGATAAATTTAAATTTGATATATAGTGAAAGAGCTATGGGAAGTAGTGTGCTTTGAAAAAAAGTAATTAATAGAATTATCGGATTTTAAGATCCAAAACCTCCAACTTATGATTCGAAAGATGAATGATGTACAGGATTTTTATCATAGGATGATAATACCACTTTTATACCAGCGTTCTGGCCTAAGGATAGCTCTTCTTCCCCGTGATCTGGGCGCCCCGGATTCGAGTCCTGGTTCGGGTATGATTGTTCTCTACCCTGTGAGGTGTAAAAGAGCACCTCCCCCCCCCCCCCTGTAAAAAGAGGTTGGGGAAGCGCGTGTGTGAATGTCATTTTCATATGAGTTAGAAGTCAGACTTCAGCCCTCGGGTGCTCAGGGGCCTTTACCCTCAGAAGCTACTGCACAAACTCGGCTTAAATCGTTGACTTTTGTCTATGACAAGTGCCATAAGAAACAACAACAACGATTTTTTTATCATAAAGACATATTTGATTCTTATTGCAAAAATTTTTTTAACTGAATTTAGCTTGAAAAGTTTCTTTAATATAGATAAATCAAATCTGTAAAATAATACTGCGTAAAATTTTCAAAAGTAGACTGAATATTCTTTTGTTTTGTTTCGTAACATTTGCATATTTCTTTTTCGTAAACATAACGTTTATCTGAGTTTGTAAGTTACTATTTGACAATTATATAAATAAGAGCGATGCACATAGTGATAATGTTGATTGTCCTCTGAGAGAAACTCCAAATGTTTCGAGTGTTGTTACTATATTTTGCGCTCAAAAATGCATAGATGAAGACCTAGAAAAGAAATGGGAACAATTCAATGTCATAGCCTGCAGAATTTTATTTTTGAACGGAAATTTTTGAAATAGCAGCTTGTATAGACAGTAAGCTATTCTTTAACGATATTTATGCTAATTAACTTGTTCATGGAAACGATTTCATAAAAATAAAATCTTTTTGTTTACTTTTTTATTTTTGAAATTTTGACTCTGAATGGCTTTTTTTTTTCAGTTAATAATTTTGAATTTTTAAGGTCAAATTTTTCAAACTTTTTTTATTTTGAGCAACTGTTTGAGTAATAGATTTTTTTATTTTATTAAGGAGATGAGGGGCATAACCTGTTACTTGAGAATAAAATCGTTTTTCATGACGCACTTTCACTGACAGATAAATTTCTGATAAGAAAATCTTTTATAACAAGGGCATCCGTAAACATTTACATAATTTGTTAAAATGCTTTAAAATAGGCAACAACAGTTTTTAATCTCACGATGAAGACTATATGGAATCCTGTGATTTTATCGAAACAAAAAACACACAAGCGGGACTGGTCTCCCCGAAATTTTCTCGCATACTCCATTAATATAGTCCTCTCGCGAGGAGAGGGAGATAACGCTCTCTCTCGACCCCGCGTAATTTATGGCTCAAGAGCAAGGCCGGGAATTATTTTTATTTTCAGTTAAGTTTAGTCTAGATTAGTTCTATTAAAGTCCCGTTTTAAAGCAACACTGGAACTATTTGGGGACGGATCTCGCAATCTTAAACTGTGGTCAGATGACGACATATGAGCTGGCATCCCCCTGGAGCTGAAAAATCAGATATGTATTTTAGGCGTCTTTTTACTGACCGATTGATACTCAAATTTATAACGAAACTACAATTGTAATCACGTGATAACATTCCGAATTTCATTGATATAAGTCCTAATTGTTGCGTTTGTAGTTGCAAATTGTTGCGTTTACGTACATACCCAAGAACAGAGCGACAGACGGTTAGTCTTTGAACAGAGAAAGCACAGAGTGACAAACAGTCAAACGGTTGACGGATTTGTGTCAAAATTTGATAAGAATCTACTTTTCAGACTCTAAAACTGTTAGCGAAAACTCATTTACCTTTGTTTTATTTTGAATTACTTCGTTTACATGCATACAAAAGTACAGATCTTCAGACTGACAATCTTTTGTAGGATTTGATCCAAAATTTGAAACGCATTTACATTTTAGATTTCATAGGCATAAATATCATATGTCAAATTTCATCATTAGTTCAAAGCAATTTTTTGAGTTTCCAGTTTTTCAGAAATAATTCAAAAATCGTGTTTTTTAGACTAATGGAAGGAAGTCTGAAATGTGCAGGTCCGTCAAAATCTCGAATTCGTATTTTTTTATATATATTTATTATTATTTTAATATTTTATTTATTTATTTTTGATTCTTTGTCTTCGTAAACAAGAAAATAAAAATATAAATTATTATTATTCTGAAATATAATCAGATTCGTAAGACTATTTTTCTAGACCTTTAGTTTTAGTTTAATTTCTACCAAAGAAAGATATTTCTAGTTATTTAAGCAGATGAGATGACATAAAAAATAATTACAGGAAAGAATATAAAAATGATAACAAAGACTTTTGATGATTTGAAGCATTTTACTATGAAACAAAAGAGGATTAATTGGAAGTCAAAATATTTTGCAATTACTTATAAAGGATTTCTACAAGGATAGAAAATATTATTTTCTACAAAGAGCGCTTTCCGAAATTTTTGTTAGAATGATGAGCATTCAATATTATAGCATCTTTTTTAGCGAATAAAAAGAAAATATTCTTTATATATTTAAAGAAATTAAGTATAAGGTTCTCTTCTAATTTTTCTGAAATAAAATTTATTTAACCCTTTGACTACCGTTTTTTTTTTAGATCTTCTCTGCATTCGCGTAGAAAATGATGATAATAGCTTCTGTATTAGATAAATCTATTCGATTTTTTTCAAATGTTTTTTAACTCCCGTGGCTAGGACATGATGGCTAAATACACCCCCCTATCACCACCACCAAAAAAAACTACTTTTACTTAGAACTATTTAAGATGATTTTAAAAGGTTAGTGGGATGCATATGCCTCGTTGAGTAGTCAAAGGTTTAACATTTTCTGATATAACCTGCAATATTTAGTATGACATTTTCATGGGTTTTTTTTAATAATGATAAATCAATGGCTTAATTTTCTTTTGTCACAAAAATTTCAGTACAATTCAGCTTATACTTCAGTACTTTTTAGAAAAAAATTTAAATTCGTCTTGTAAGCGGAGAAGTTGAAATCTAATATCAGCACTCGATGGTTTCTCAACCCAGAGCTGGCCTTCTCTTCAAAGGGCCTGGGTGCAAGAAGTCATTTGGGGCCCTAATTTTTTGTATATATATATATATATATACAAATCTGATATATTATTAATGCATATTTATTTAATGCATGTTTATTTATTTATTTATTTTTGCTAATACATCAATTACTTCAGAGAAATTACAATTTTTTGCAATTTCTTTTTCGATGTTTAATACAGCAGGTGCATTTAAGCGTTCTGAACACATGCTTGACAGAAGATAATTCTTTATTAATTTTAATTTGCTGAAACAGCGCTCAGCACTTGCTGTAGAAACTGGCAACGTAAAGAAAAGTTTTAACACAATTAATACATTTAGAAATAACTCATTATAATTATTATTTAGTATGCATTGCAATATGTCTTGTGCGTTATTTACATCTCTTTCATTCAAAATCAAATCCCGTAACAAACAAATTTCTTGGATTAGGTTTTCATCTGCATCTGTGTTATAAAACTTTACAAAGTTTTTGGAATATTTCTCTAAACTTGTGACAAAGCCTGATGACAGCTACGCAAATACCTTCATTAGCTCTTAATCTTTCACATAGAATAAATTTCCATTTTTCTGGCGTCTTTGTAGTTTCTAAGGGTTTAATACTGAAATCATGTATAAAGCTTAAAGGATAAATGTATGAAGAATGTATATAAATTATTTATATCATCATTTTTCAAAATATTAAGTTTTTTCACGTATAAAACATTATTACTAATTAAAGATGAGTTCATGAGAAAATGAAAAAAGCTACAAAATACAAATTATATTTAATACATTCCATATTATTAAATTTCAACAAAATGAATGATTGCATCTCACTTCCAAAGTTTTGATCATTATTTGTGCCACTTGAAGCTTCAATTCAGTTTCTGGATACTTTTTATAGTAAGAAACAGTAATTGAAGGTTCGGTAAGACTTAAGATTAATGTCCAGTTACTTGCAAAACATGACAAAATCGTGTAAACTTTCTGAAAACTCGTCAACTGTCAATCAAATAAGAATGGGTTGACAGTGTGCCTAGCCAGGAAATAATAATAGTTAAAAAATATAGTTTATACATAATAGTTTAAGTATAGTTTTATAGTTTGCAATTATAATAGTTTTTAAAAATATTGAACTCCATATTTTGACGAATCAGCACGTTTTAGATCTCCCAGAGTCTGAGAAACTTATTTTTTAAATAAAATCACGCCTATGAGTGAACACAATTATTCAAAAGTGTTTTCGGCTTCAAGGATGGAAATTTTTTATATGGTCTCTACTTCAGATTTTTAAATTTCTATCAAATTTTGAACAAAGTGCATTCAGAGGAAATTTGTCAATTCGGTGATCCGAAAGTAATTTAACACGATAGCAACAAAAAGAAGAACGCCAAATGAGTAACATTTGATGTACAGATTTAACATCTGTTGATGTCGTGTCCGCGTTACAACGGAAAGAGGAATCCAGTGGCGCCTGAGAGTAAAGACCCCTGAACTCCCGAGGGCAGAGGTCTGACTTCCAGCTCATATGAAGATGGCACTCACACACTCGCTTGCACAACCCCTTTTTTACAGAAGGGCTCTTTCACACACCTCACAGATAGAACACAAGGGGAAGAACAACCATGCCCGAACCAGAACTCGGGACGCCCAGATCATGGGAAAGACGAGATAGGCTAGGCCAGAATGCCGGCGATTTAACATCTAAAATATTTCAAATTTGGATTGACCGTCTGTCGATCGGCTCGTTCACAAGCATGTAAACATAGTAACAGCGACTTAATCTGATAATTGATCTTATCATTAAAATGGTGTGAAATTTTGAATTTCCTTTGGTTGACAAATGAGCGTCCAAAATGCATATTCGGTTTTCTTCATTATTCTAAGAAGCACTAAATGCTCATGTAAGGGATTTTGAAAAATTGGTCCTTCTTGAATTGATGTTTTTTTCTGCAATGATGTTTTTTTCTGATGTTTTTCGCGTGAATTTTATCATTCAGCATATTTTTGCGCGTTTCTTCTCTTTTTCTTTTACCTTCCACTTTATTTGTTTAACTAATTACTACACTAATATGAGATGACAAGTTACCTCAAATACAGCATAGGGCTGAAACTTATTTCTTAACATATTAAGTAAAAAGGAAATTTGTTCTCAAATTTTACTCAACACATCTTTTACAAATTTCAATCAATTTCAATCTCGATCGATAGTATTCGTTTTAAATTCCTCATGAAAAATCTAGTTAATATTCGAAAAAATATATAAATTAAAACCTACATAATTTAATTAAATATTAAATCCCCTCTTTGCATCCCTCTAGCATTCTATGCTTGATTATTAGATTTATTCCATTGTTAACTTAGTAATAATCATTGGTTATATTTCAGTTGTTATTGGATGCAGAAGGTTTCAACAGTCACTCTTATTATTGTTGTTATCAGAAATACAGCTGTTTAATGTTAAACAAAGGCACAAAATACAAACAATATAGTAGATGAAACAATGAATCCACCTTATGCTGCTCTGTTAAGAATCATTTCTCTTTTTGCAACTGATCGTTGTGTGACTTTTTTTTGCTGAGCTATGCTTGGTGCGTTTTGTGAACATTTCAATGAGGCTACGGCCATCATTGGATGGATCGTCCTATGGACGATCTGGGAACTGTTGAAATATTACATGTTCCCTCACTTACCCTCAATCGGAGATCTGTTTTTCGATCCCGATTTGGATCAAGATGTTGATACACCATCTGATCCACCTGCGACTAGAGTAGAATCCGTCCCAGTGGTTCGCTCCTACACGGTATTTAGGATTTGCCAGGCTTTAGAACTTCCAGCGAAACTGGCTCCATCTGCAATCCAGAAGTCTGATATCCCTGTTGTAGAATCCTATACGGTCTACAAGCTGTGTTCTGCTCTGGGTTTGCCTGCACGGATGGCTCCTGTCGGAGTGCCAGTTGTAGAATCCTTTGCGATCTACCAGTTCTGCTTAGCCTTGGATATTCCAGTGAGATACCGGTCGCAGAAGGAAGCAGTTTAACATCAAAACTGTCGTCTGCAGCCCGATGCAGTTTTCATATCAGAACTGTCTTCGGAGGCAGTGATGGAAGGTGGGTGGGCGGGGAACAAAAGTAGCCCACCTCCACGTGGTGTTCCCTGGGCAACGGTGCAGTTCTTTGGAACTTCATCGGCTAAGAGGCTACTCAAGTATGAAACAAATAATGTACTTTTTATTTAGTTTTACAAAACTACACACCTAAGTTTTGATTTTGCATTTTAATGCCACAAAATTTCATTACAAGTATCAAATTCAGAACATGCAGAACGTGCATTTATGGTAGCAAGAACTACAATGTTTTTTAGATATAAGTAAGAATTATATATTTTTTTAACTTAAAAAGATAAAAAAGAATTTAAAATAGGTATTTGGCAAAGAATTGTTGTAGAACTCACACATACAGAAAATCAGTAGCGTTGGCAATCATAAATCTGATGGAGGAATCTTATAATGACTTGAATTTGAAAAATTATACTGACAAAAATTTACAAATTCATAAAATAATTTTTCGAAATATATTTATAGTCTGTTATGACAAAGTAAATTAAAGGCCTTATGGTCAGAGCCGACCTTCTCTTCAAAGGAGCCTGGGTTCAAATTAATTTTTTAAAGTTTAATCCCCCTGAAAACTTTAATTGATTTCATAGCAATTTGCACCTTTTTTTTTTTTTTTTTTTTTTACACAATTTTGTAATTTACAGTATATTTCTACGATCAATACTTCAGGATTAAAATCCACGGTCAAGGTTTTTGAGACACCCTGTATACATCCACCAAAGAAAGAAATTTTTAAAAATTGTGCTTTTTTTTCACAATTTTTCAAATTCAGGAACTATACCAAGGGTGGCGAACCTTTATGGATCAACGTGCCATTTTTTTCTGAAGAAATGTTTAATGAGGTATAGCATACCGTCAAATAATTTTGACTCGTGATTATTAAATTAGTAATAAAACTGAATAATAACAATTCAAAACTCTTTATCTATTACGAAAAAATACATTTTGCACTATATAGAAGTAAAGGTTTTAGTTATGCGAGTAATTCAAATTAAAGAATCATTAGTGTGACTTCTGTTATTGCAGATTAGATGACAAATAATTTATATTAAGATTGTATGTTGTATGATTGTATGTTGTATGTAAGTTGTTACTTTTATCAGAATTCATGCTGAATTGTAGTCATCTGACAAACGGTTTCTAAGAGAGTCTTTAATGTTACTCACCTCTGACAATAATCACTCGCAGGCATAGGTAAATGAAAATATGGTTGAAATAGCATGAGTCAGCTTCTCAAAACAGTTAAATGTGTCTGGAATCGAATTCCAAGTTTCCAAAATTTCATTACTGGCATTTTTATTTATGTAGCTTGTTAATCCTTTTGTTTCAATCAATTCCTTTTCCTTGTTTCGATAATTTTTTTGGATATATATTGAACTAGACTGGAAATCAATCAGTTGCATTTCAAATTCTTTAATTTCCAACTAATCGAATTGGGACTAATTCAATTTATCAAATGAAGTCAAATCAGGGTACATAATAAACGTGAGCGTTTCCGATAATTCTTTGAACTGAGAAAATCTCGCGGAAAATTCCTTGATTGAAGAATCAATTTCGGAAATAAATTCTTCAATAACTTTTTCTTCGTCTAGTTTATCAAATATATATATATATATATTTCAAATTTAGGAAGTACCTGTAGTTTCTTGTAATAATATCGTTCCTGAAAACATGCAGTCCAACACCAAAAGCGTGAATGAGATCCATCATGACGATAATTGCTTTATTCATGCCTTGAAGCTTTATTTTCAATTCATTAAAATGTTGGCATATGTCTGTAAAAACATGAGAGCCACATGACATCCAACAACTGTGAGTATTGTTCAATTTCCCTCCTCATTTTGCATAAACAGTCTGGTTTCTTCCAAGCAGTCAACAAATCTTTGAAGTACATTCCCGCGGTTCAACCAGTGAACATTATTATACATAAGTAAGCCATTATACATTGAGTTGACTTCATGCACAAAGCCTCAATTTTAAAGTCTTTTCAGTCATTTTAAACCTATTCTATTATTATTAATATCGCTTATTTCAAGCCTACAACGACATGAGGTTGACTTTTTTTGTGACTAATCATAGTCCATTATATTATTAAGAGATTATTATATATCATGATATAAGAGATACTTATATATTATGATATAAGATAGCTTATCATGATATAAGAGATCCATTATATATCATTATATTGTGGCCATTATATTATCAAAAGATGTTAAACCACTCTTAGAACACAAGGCTTGTTAGGAAATAATGCAGTGGAGTTTAAGAATCGAATGCCCTATGAAATGCACCTATTTGAAATAAACTAATGAAAACATTTTTTCCCACCATATTTGGAGAACCATCAGTTACTGAAAAAATTCTTTTCAAATCAATTTCTTTCTCAGCAAGCGAATTTTTAACAGCCGTACAAATATACGTGTGTGTTTTATTTTTTAAATGGAATGGGAACACTCGCGTTTGTTCGTAATACTTTATAGTGAATTTTGTTATTTAGAACTAAAACCGTTTTGATCGGCGACGTGCCCAAAATACTGTGCCACGTGCCATCAAACTATACCATAGAAACAGAATAAAAAGTTGATATTTACAAAAAAAAAAAAAAATGTGCTTTTCTCACAATTGTTTAAATTTGGAAGCTACACTACAGAAACAGAATAAGAATTTGATATTTACAAAATAATAATAATAATAATAATAATTCTGAAAGTAGCTGTATTCAAATTTAGCCCATTCCAAAACAAGAAATAAAAAATACAAGTTAAAAACTCTCGAAAATTGAACTTAATTCTCCTCTTGGAAACAGTAAAGGATAGACCATGATATCACAACACTGGTTTAATTGAGAAATATTTTTGCAGCTATCACCTTACAGGATAAATACAGATGTCTCGATTAGTAGGTTCGCCATTACCTCCCACAAATATCGCTGCAATTTCTGTTTTTATAATAGGTTTCTTATATCTAGGTGTATCTAAATTTCTAGTCTCAATGAAAACCATCCTGATATTTGTAGCAGGATTTTCTTCAATTATACGATGCATCTGCAAGTAACAATCGATGAAGGGAATTGATTGCTCTCAACATAGAATCCAATCTTTCCATCTCAGAGAGCAAACATCCTTCATTTCTCTCCATGCGTTTTTCAGTGGTTTCACTGGCATCAAACACATATAACTAACTATAACCTGGTTTGTTATGACCACTGTATAAAGGAGAAACCATGTGGAATATCTGACCATAAATCCTATAACAATATGGCCTTGTTCCAGGAGGAGGTTTAATTTCAGCTCCCATGGAAGCAAGGAGAAACCATGTGGTATATCTGACTATGAATCCTATAGCAATATGGCCTTGTTCCAGGAGGAGGTTTAATTTCAGCTCCCACGGAAGCAAGGAGAAACCATGTGGTATATCTGACCATGAATCCTATAGCAATATGGCCCTGTTCCAGAAGGAGGTTTGATTTGATCGGCCTTTCTTCTCTTTATGCGACGATTTCGTTTTAAAATCGATACGGCAGAACTAAAACCCATCGTAAAAAATTATGTCCGTTTTTTGACCGTTAATTTTTTGTTTAAAAAATTTTCAAACCGATGCAAGAATAACGTTCGTTTGAAATCTTATCAAACCGCGTGTTGATGTTCCCTGGCGAGGTCGAAGTGTTGGCAAACGGCGATTAACAAATTTGGTCTGATTTTGCGTCCATGTAAGCGTTTTGTGAAAATACAGTTGTCAACAATCAGAACATACTGCTCATACGTAAATTTTTTACGCCAGTTGGGATAACGCAAATGCGTTAATTTTCTACGCCATTTGGTGTAGTACAATGCAGATTAGAAATTTTCAATTTCCTTTATTCTGTTTTATTTTAATACAAAAGTACTTAAGAATGAATCTGAATGACCGATTAATTAACAATGTTTAATTTTAATTGCATGAAACACTAAGAAAGTAAACAGAATCATTTGAAATAATCGATCGAAAACATGTTAAGCCTCACCTCGTTAGCGTGGGAAAAAAGAACTGAAGCTTTACTCATTTGGCAGTATCAAGTGTTGCCAAACGGCGAGTAACAAATCTGGCCTGATTTTGCATCCACGTAAGCGTTTTATCTATAAAGATTTTATCCTGGATTGTAATAAGAATCGTTGAGCAAGACTTTAATTTTTATTATTTTACATTTTTACTGGTTTATTTAAGTCTTTTCAAGGTCTGGTGATAAGGTCTCGGCTTCGGAGCCGGATGACTTCAGATTCGAGACCCGATTCCACCGAGCGTGTAAGCGGATCTGGTGCACACTAAATCCATCGTAGTCAACTGCACCCCTGCTGGTGTAGTGTAGAAGTTTAGAGAGGGAGTATCAGCTCAGGTGTCGTCCTCGTCATCTGGGAGCGGTTCAAAATTACGAGGTCCGTCTCAAAATAGCCCTAGTGTTGCTTTAAAACGGGACGTTAATTAAACTTAATTTATATTTTTTTTTCCTTGCGGACCAATTGATGTAATTGCGAGAGGAATTACCTCAACTAATAATAATTGAAAAATTTCCTATCAATAATTTTTTTTATTTTGTATTAGTCTTTGATTTTTTTTTCTATTAATGAATCAATATTTGTTTTGATCCGTTTTTATTGATTAGCATTGATTTGCATATTCGTGAACTTTTTTTTTTAGTCTATCGAATTTCAGACTTTTATTGTTTACTTTTAACGTTGGTATATATTTAAATTTGAAGTGCGCTATAAATAATAATTTTTAAAGCACTCTACCGATGCTCATATTTTCTACTACAACTCTCTAAAGTTAATTTGTGACAATCAGATTCGAGACATTGTTAAAAAGATAACAGCCCATCTAGATGAGCACGTCTTTTAATTTATATGGATTTATTGAGAAATAGTTATGTGCCCTATTATATATTCTTATTATTGTTCAACATTCATAATATTGTTTAAAAAATTATGTAAAATATAGGGAGTCCTTAAAATCAAGAAAGAAAAAATTGAAAGGCGAGTCAGACAAACAAAAACAAGAATTTAACATGGGGTCCCAAACGTAAAGGGCGACCACTAAATGAGGCTAATGTTTAACAGTGAATTATAGAATGATTATATGCGTTCCTGGTGGTTATTCTGTTCGATAAACTGAAATGAAATTTTAAGTGCTGGTATTTAAATGTGTCAATTGGATACAGCAGAAATTCAGTCCGCTCCGAGCTTCAGTCCGCTCAAATGCTTTCAACGAAAACATTTGACATTTCACATATGAAATTACCTCCAGCTTTATAAGTCTTTAACCATGCACGAAATGTGTAGCAATAAAAGAAAATAAAATACTTTATATTATGAGATTATAGACATTAACCTAGGATCAATTTTAAAAACATTTTCTCCAAGCAGAATATTTACAGAAGTTGGCGCAATGGCGGATTTTCACAATATGAGGCCACAGGGGCTAAATTATTTTGAGGTCTCTTCTAGATAAATTCTATTTTTAACAAGAAAGTAATATGAATGAAACTTATTTTAGCTTTTAATTTTAACTTTGAGCTTACTTTTTAGCAATTCCTACATTATACGAGGGTTGCCTTTTAAGTTTTTGCAAAAAAATGGAGGAAAAATTATTTTTTCGGGGGAACTAATTGTTTTATTGCTTTTCAAAATATTCGCCTTTAAGATTTATACACTTTTCCATCCATTCAAACCGATTCTTGAAAAAGCTTTTCCACTCTGAAGTTGATATCTTAGAAACATGGTTTTGGAAACATGGCATCAACAGCTTCTTGAGGAGATGAAAAGCGCTGCCCACGTATTTTTTGTTTGACATAATGGAACAAGAAAAAGTCGTTAAGCGACAAATCAGGAGAATATGGGCAATGAGACATGAATTCGAAATTTTTATCCTTCAAATAATCAATTGTTTCACATGCTGCGTGGCAGCTGGCGTTGTCGTGATAAGGAATGATGCGGCGATTTTTGTTGTTTTTCCTGATTTCATTGATGACTTTTGGCAAACAAATCTCTGCATACCATTTAGCGTTAACATTTTTTCGATCCTTTAAAGGAATGGTTGCGATATGTCCTGTAAGGCCAAAGAAATAAGCAACAATTTTCTTGGAAGTGCTTAATGAACGAGCAACTTTCGTAGGATTTGGTTCATTTTGTTGTATACGGATTTTGTTGTTCCCAATTTGAATTTTTTTTAGCATTTCCTTACACCAATTTGCATGAGCCTCTTTTTGAGCTTCTGACAAATTGTGCGGAATCCATTTGGAACAAATCTTTTTAAAAGCTAAATGTTCGTTCAAAATCGAATGCATTGCAGTCTGTGATATGCCAAGGGATACTTCTATCTCACGATGAGTGGCATGCCGATCTTCTTCAATCATCTTGCGCACAGCATCGCTGTTTCTTGGAATCACTACTGATTTTGGTCGTCCGTCACGAGATTCGTCACTGACGGATGCAAGACCACGATGAAATTCTGCAAACCAATTGTAAACAGTTTTTTCTGCTGGTGCAAACAGAATGGTTTCAGTTTTAAATGGAAAACATGCTGATAAAAAACAGTTCTGAAAACTAAATTCTTTTATTTTCTTTATTATAAATTGATACACCTTAAGTTCAAATACTTTCATGTGTGATTCTTCTATGTAAAAATGTAAATGTAATTTTGTTTAAGTTATTAAAATAGGCACAATCTTTCTGTTACTCTATGAAGAATGATGCGGCGATTTTTGTTGTTACTCTTCTTCTGTTACTCTCCTTTTAACTGGTTACCCTTGAGTCTTGCTCACTTGAAATCGCTTGAAGATAAAGGGTATATCAGTTTTTTTTACAGTTCTTTACTATTAAATAACTATTTTAAACCAATAACAAATTTCTAAAAAATATGAAATAGAAATTTTAAAAAAATGGTAGAGTAGATCAAGGCTTTATTCTTACCGTATTTCAAAATCAACAAAGTTAAAATTTAAAAGAGAATTACAATTGGAGAAAATAATATTGTGCTGAAAAAATATATCACTGAAAAGTTCAAATTTTGAATTTTAAGATGATATTAAAATAGTTTTAAGAGAAATTTGTATCGAAGTTACCGCGAAATAATAATAATAAATTAATAAATTTCAGTTAATTTGTAATTGAATGAATATTTAATAAATTCTTGCACTGAGAAAAATTGACAATATTTTTTTTTCTCTAGTCTTAAAAAATAAATGACTTTAAAGTTTGATTGAAATCGGACAAATCGTGAAATATATATACATACATAACCACAATGACTTTTTATTTTTATTAAGATTTTTAAAGAAGCAATTTCAGAAATGTTTCTCTTTTAAAATAGTATCAAGGATATTTATACAGATCCTGTAATTTTAAACCTCAGTCAAAAGACGAAGACTTTACTGGTGATTGAAATCTTCGTCATTTGACAAGAATCTTTGGTGCGAAAACTTGGAAAGACTTCGTCCTTTCCAAATCTCCGCTCTGTCCAACAGGCAGATGCTCGATCCTTAGCATATTTTAAGTGCGCCAGGCAACTATACATTACAGATCTTTCGAGAAATCAAGTCTCGAACCCACAACCTTGAATAATTAAGGCATTAAATTTTTCACCGTGGATCAACCATCTTAATATTGTGCAGTGAGGAATTGTCGCTCTCGTCATTTTATCATGGTTATCACAACTAAAAGCTATAAAAAAATCAGTGTTTAAGGTAGCAAGATTTGGAATTTTGCGATCATGTAATAAATTTGATCGATTTTAATACATTTCATTCATTTTTGTTCAATATTAAGAAAAAGAGTAGGAACCATTTTAAAGTTTCAAAATCTTTTACTTATTCTTGTGTCGCTAAAGTTTTAAATCCTTCCATGTATTTTTCCGTATATATAACTTCTTACCCTTGCTAGTTATATGCAGCTATGCCTTTTGAATTAATTATAAAATGAAATTTAGCCATGCATTTATTGAAATCACACGAAAACTAAAAAAAAATACGAATTATGCCTAATAAGTTGAAATCTGTGAATAATTTCTGGTTGTAATTTCTGTTTTTGGCGCAAGAATTAAGACAAAACATCATTCTATCTTGAAAGAAGATTTATCCTCGCTCTATTTGAAAAACATCTGGCATAATTTTCTTCTCTGCCTTGCAGAGAATCTAAAGAAAATGATATGCAGGCTTATCATTATCTTTATCAATGTCTCCACATATCAATTAAGATTTAGAAACAATGAATTAGTTCATTGTTCATTTTTATTTTGCTGAATCTCCACGTTTCAGATGTCCTACTCTTAAATGAATAAAATTTGGTACATGATCTTGTAATTAAAATTATAGTTTTATACTAAATTTTGTTTCAAATCGGTCGAAAAAATAAAGATGTTCAAAATGCACATTCGGTTTTATTTAGTATACAACGAAGCATTAAATTCTCATGCGTTGGAAATTTGAGTTCTCCTGTATTCACGACCTTGCTGAAGGTCCATAATTTTATTAAGGGAGGATGAGTTAAAGGAAGCGTTCATTTTAAAAACTATGCGAAAAAGTTTAAGGGAGACAGATTCCATTAGTAATTTTCTACTAAATTTTAGATGAAATTCATCAACATTCGTGTACATGTAAAAACGATATTTAAAAATGCTATAAACTGCTTTAATATAATTTGGCAACTTATAACAACTTACTCATAAGAAACTACTGTGTAAGAAACTACAGAAAAGTTTGAGCCAAATCTGCCAAAGAATTCAATAAATGTAATTCTATTCTTATCTATATATGTGATTACAATAACCCAAGAAACAAAAGAAGTAAATAAATATAATATGTGATTTTTCAAACCAAATTATAGATCAAATACAATTCTATGAAATATAAAGTTTACTAATTAAAATAAGTACCTTTAAATGTACTAATCATCTTTCATTGAATTGGTGTAAAATCAATATATCAGTCTTTTCCTATAGAAATCCAGCATACTGCATCGGAGGAACTCCTAAGAGACTTTTCTAACGGCTGTTTCACTGGCAAATCTTTTTCCTGACCAAAAATGTTCCAAATATTTGAAGGAAAAAAAATGACAGTCGATTGGTGAAAGGTAAAGAAAAATAGATTTTGATGAAAAATTTTATAGAACAAGCTGTGTACTTTTTTGGACTGTTCTGGCAATATGTGGGCTGGTGCTATCATAAAGCAGTAAAATTTAATTTCCGTTTACTTATTTAAATAGAGCCATTAATTTTTGATGCTTGTATCAAACTGAATGTAGCATTGCAAATTTGACACTTTTCAAAAATGCAGTTTAATTAATACTTACAGCATACCACCAAACATTCACTATTTAGCCATTCGGTGGATCGTTCAAGATCCACGTTTTGCCAGTTACTACTATGTTAAAAAACTGTTCCAAGAAAAGAAAATAAGTGCAAACATTTAGTCGATTTCGTTCAACGAACTCATAGTCTGACAAATCAAGATTTTTAACATGTGCGTGTAATGCGAAAAACTATGAAATATTACAAGCCTAAATGCACATATATATTCGATTACAGTTTGGCATAGGCAGACTAATAGAATTGGAAGTTCATTATTTCCGATCACTGGCATTTTGTGCCCACGCGATTCATTTTCTAGACTCGGATAAATGGATCGAAATTTTTTGAACCATGGTTATATATTTTGTCCTTTCACTGTTTCATATTTCCAATGCTTTATTGATACTCCTGGCTGCCTCTGTTGCAATGTGATCCCGTTTGAACACATAACAAAAAACTGCCTATTTTGGGGCTAATTTCAAATGATGCCTATACATCAGCATTATCAAGTAGTGTTGTCATGATTCCTTGCCCGTATGCAAGATATTTAATCTTCAGAATTATCATCTTTGGATATAAAAAGCAAATTCAGTCCTTTTGCTATGAAAATAAAGAAGTATATTAAATATAAGAAAGAAGTATATGAACCCTTTGCACTCGAATGGTGCCTCTTACTCACCATTCAAGACGGTGTATCATTTTGACATTTTATTTATCTATTTTTCAATTTTGAATGCTAAAAACGCTTACAGAATGGTAAAAAGATGTAGATTAATTTTTCAGGGAAATTCAACTTAAAACGATTATATATATATTTATTTTACAAAACAATAAACAAACCCTTGTATTAGATGAATAATTATACATCAGATTACTTTTCCAAGTAAAAAGGATTAAATATTAAAAAAGAGACAATGAATTAGATTAGACGAATTTCAAGAAATTTATTTCATTCAGCGTAATCGTAAAATGAGAATAAAAATTCCTCTTTCAAATAATCATTTGATTTTAAATAAACAAACAACGTGAAAAGTATAATATATTTTGTTGAAAATAATTACTTATATCCTTGAAACTATCTCAAATATTCCTTAATAAATGTATGACATTATACATTTCAGCATAAAAATTGTGAGCTTCGGGCATGTCAGGAATGCCACAAGTGGTCAATTTATTAAGATTAAAAGTCCTGCACAGGAGAGTTTTGTACTTCGCTTTATGGTAAACAAAACCGAATATTTATCTTAGACATCTTTCTTTCTGCCAAGATTAGACACAGAACTATAATTTTAATGACAAGATCACGCATAAAATTCCTTCCATTTAATTCATTTCATTTTTGAGTTATCAAGTACAAACCGACAGACAGTCAATTCCTTGAGGGATTTGACACCAACTTTACGGATCTACACGTTAGATGTTAAACCCATGTACCGAATTTTATTTATTTAGCTATTGTAGTCATCATAGGACGGACTTCCTTTTGAATATAATTCGTTTCAGAAATTGATAGAAACTACAAATTTGGTACATACAAATACAGACCAAATTTCATTCATCTATCTCAAAGCACTCTTGAATTACTGTGTTAAAAGGCAGATAAATATAATTTCAAAAATGTACTTTTCAGATTCAAGGAGGTTTAAATTAAAATAATTCAATAAAATCTCGAGTTCGAATATTTTTTTTCTTTCTGACGATTACAACGCTTCCTTTTTGTGTACTTCTTACATGAGCAAATAAAAAATTATCAACAGTTTCAATTCGATTCATCTTGCCTTTCAATATTTTTCATTAAGAATAATACAAAGTAACAATATTTGATGGGGGTAAAAAATGTTTTGGATAATTTTCAATACTTTGGTTTTAAAAATAAAATGCGTGACAGAGACCAAAACCTTTGATAAAATTCTGACACGATGCTTTCTTCTCTAAGCTAATAAGACTTAAGAGTTTTGGC
>JAPMOR010001093.1:0-60022 GCA_026543865.1 Argiope aurantia
TGAGCATACTTTCTTTTTAAAGCCCAGTTATTTTCTAAAATTTTATTTTCTTCGTGATAATATAGTACATAAAAACGGAAATCTTCTGTACTATCAGAAATAGACACTTGAAATTTTACAGGATTTGTTTCTTCGGTAGTAGAATACAATTAAATACTATAGGAAAAATTTAATATTTTGCTATCCAGAGAGAATGTTTGCCGGTTAAATTTTCAAGGAAATATTAGTAAATTTCAAACTGATTTTTATAGTGGTGAACCAATTTACTAAACGGATGTCAATTACTTTGCCGCGATATAAAATAGGTTTCAGCTTTGATTTTGAATCATACATTGTAATATTTATTTTATGCAAAAAAAATTTCTTTACAATTTTGTATATTTATGTATTCAAAATTTTTGGTAATCCGGATATCCTGTAATCTGTTGTTCATTACACTACTAAGAATATACTATATTAAAAAAGAGAGCCATTATAATTGTAACATAAATATGCTTAAAAAAACTAACAACATAATTCCTTTTTATCCCAATTAATAGTTATAATCAAAATTACCGAAAAAGATTATAATATTAAGAAGTTCAAAAAATAAAATCGTAATTCCAATATTAATTAAGAACAGCAGATATTTTTTCCAGAAATATCAAACGATAAATTCCTAATTTGTATCATAAAGTGTTATTCTCTGTATTTAATTAAAAGAAGAACTGCAAACAAGAATTAATTTCTTTAAATATATTTAAAGTGCAGACGATAAATTTTTAGTTCTTACCGTCTAATAACGATCTATTTGATATTTGCTTTAAAACTTCAAAGTCTTGTATAGTAGATTTAATTTTGAAACGCATCTATTTATATTTAATTTTTATAATATTGGCTACTTCATACTATTTATTTATAATATTTATAATTTGATAAATAATTACTAATACTTAATAAATAATAATTTATAATTTAATACTATTTATTTATTTATTTATAATATTATATAATTTAGTTATCTATTTATAATAAAGCCATTTTTGATGACTCTTCCAAATACGCAATATTTTATTTTTCTAAGAATTGAAAGGAGTTTGAAAGAATTAATTTAGGTAATTGGGAATCTAATTTTGCCTACAAGCTCATCGAAATGATTCTGTTGTTTTTGAAAAAACATCATTATATCTCAGAGAACTTTTTTTTAAAAAATTCTACTTTATTCTTAAGCTACAAAAGGGTAATAAACTAATATTTATTAATGCTGTTTAATGATTACTAAATAATCTAATAATGATTACTTACAATCATGTTTAATAATACTAAAATTAAATAAACTCAACGAAAAATCATGTTATGGCTAAGTATTATAATTTATAAATATCGCAGGTTTTGTTAATCATAAATGTTGTCATTTTCATCTCTATAACACTTTCCGCCACCGCTTGTCATTGGTTTATCATTTTTATTAATTTGAAATATTAATCATGCTTTGCAAGATAAAGATAAGACAGAGATAGCATTCTTTTAAGTTTGCTTAATTTTTAGTACCTCTATCTAGTTTTTAAAAAATGCCCAAACGGAGTTTCATATGAAAGAAAATAACGTTTAAGGATACAAGTTCAATTCACGGTGGTTTAATTAAATTTTAAAATTAATTGGGGCGATAATCGAAACTAAGATAACTGTTTTCAGAAAAAAAAAATATCAGAAGTATCTTAGGAACATCCATCAGAAGAGATAAAACCAAGAATTACTGCAATAAAAGCAATTATTCAAACTTCTCTATTTCTTTCAATTATAATAAAATGATAAAAAAGTAACATAATATATTTAATAAGAAAAATAACATTTAATGCTCTATATTCTGTGATAACAATTTAGCGAAGAAGAAATTGAATATATGTTTATTATAGTAAAATCATTGCAATAATAATGCAGCAATCATTAACATAAGTAAGTAAGAATCACAGAGAAACAGATTTCTCTGTGGTAAGAATAAACAAAAGATATTGCAATTAAAATTAACTGTGTACAGAAAAATATTTCTATTTTTATCAGTTTAGTGAACTTAAGCAACCGTAATTATCAAAATCGGAACTATGATTGCAATCGAAGATAAACAACAAATAATAAAAAGAAATCGTTTATTCAATCAAAATCTGCATGCATTAGAAATTTTTTTTATCAAAAGGTATTGAAATGATAATAGTGTTGCAACGGCATAGTTGTTTTAGATAATAACTTTTTTCAATATTGAATTTACATTGCCAAAGTTACTTATCACTCCAAGTTTCATTTCATATATATCTAAACTGTCATTTCTACAGATATTTGCTGCATATTATAACTCAAATTATTTTTCCATAATATTTAAAGCTTGACCATTTATATCTTTAATCATTTATTGCACAAATGAAAATGCCAAATTCAATAAAGACCGCGATTCTTTTAATCATAAAATTAATATGATTAATAAAATGAAAATTATTTTGTCAGAATTGTTAACTCAACATGTAAAAGAAAAGGGAATATATCACATTGTATAAAATTACAAAAATGTATCTAGAAAATTAAAATTTTAATATTAGAAAGAAAATATGAAATATATGTTTCGAAACATTTCGATAAACACGGTAATTTTCCAAAATTTCAGACAAGTCTATTTTGGTCAAAATCGAGCAAAAAAAAAAAAAAAAAACACTTTACTAAATCATACTGAGACACTTAACGTGCTCACAAAACGTGCCAAAATATGCATATAAATGAAATAAACAAATGTTTCCATAATCAAAAATAAACAAAACAAAATAAAACCAGAAAAGCAAAGCTTGAAATGCATGAATTATCGTTTGTTCACAAATATATCAGAAGATAAAATAACTTTTATTCAGATTTAAAAGAATCTTGTCTTGTTTGATAAAAGGCTTCTTATTAAAAAAAGGGGGGAGGCCCTGCAGACGTGATTTTTTTCTCCAATTGACAATTTTACTTTTATTGTTCATAGACTGACACATAAAATATTATCCGAAAAGAGGTCTAATTATGTTTCAGCTGATTATCAAAAATGAAAATGAGCTGTTTATTCCTAATTAGTATAAATTATGAAAAAGTTTATTTAAAAAAATAATAGAAATAGCCATTTATTAAAATACTTTTTTTTATTTTAATGTAATGTTTGTTTTTATTGCTAATGTTAATGTTTTTTTATTTTATTTTATGTATATATAATGCCTGAACTTGTGCATTTTAACCCAACTTCTTAGTCATTTTTTAAAACATACTTGCACTGCTGTTTTTATATGGATTCGTTTTCCTTAATTGTTAATTTTCTTTCTCAAACCTTCTTTTACTTTATCATGAACGTGTCTTTAACGACTATCAATACGCATTTTACATCTGTTGAAGTTAAATATGATTGTAAAAAGAATCTTATTTTTTTCCCAAGAAAAAAAAAAAAAAAACTTTCTTCGAGTTTAGTAAAAAAAAAAAATGGAAATGGAATGGAAAAGGAAAACTTTCTTTTGTTATTTAATTTATAACAAATTTTAAGTAACAAAAATAGTATAAACATACATATTAACCAGTTCCAAGAATGCATTAATAGCAAAATTGAACTTAAAAAATGGCATGAATATCTAATCCAATTAAATATTTCAATTTAACCTATATTTTTTTTTCTAAAAAAAAAAAGGAAGATATATTTAACTGGTTTCAGCTGAATTTAGTTAAGCATTAATTACAATTGATACAATTGATACTAATTACAATTGATAACTAAAATTACAAATAAATAGCATACCTTTATCATAGCAGACGTATCTTTGCAAGAAGATGCTGACACAAATTTAATCATGGTCACTAAATGTGCTCTTCCTATTGCGGTATTAACTTGATTGGTCATCTTGGCCAGCAGATTGTGTTGTAAATATTTCCAGTCAAAATATTGCTCACCAACACACTCTCCAAGAGCTCCATAATTTCCGCAACGCAGTTCATTTATTAATTCGTAAAACAGATCCCTCCAGTTTTCCATGCAATCTATGATAGTTGCAGATACTGGAAAAAAGCCAAATTTTGCATTCAGAACACTAAGCACACCAAAGATATCACTACCTGGTCCTCCTCCTAAACTGCAAATATTCATAGGCCCCGAAGCATATATTAAATCTTGAAATAGCTTTAGATTTTGTTGCAGAGCTCTTCCCAACATATCAGCAACAAGTGCAGTGTGAAATGGAGCATATTTATGCAAATATGCACATCGATGACCAGCATCATTGTAATCAGCAACATAAACTGTAGGGTTGGCTAAACTGCCTGGATTCGGTTTGTATACTTCCTTCATGTTTTGGATCGCAGTTCGAATATCGGTTTCTTTAACATCATATTCTCTTTTGTGTTTGTGAAGAACACTTGAGTATAATCGAAGTATAACCACAGGATCATACATTATGAGTAAAAAACGATTTTTCAAATTTAGAATAAAATATTTTAACCAGAAGAAAACATATTAAAATACTTTCATCAATAGCTTCACTTCCTAAAGATCTCCGGAAATAAAATATCTTATTTATCTATCAAATGAAACTAGGAGTATCAATTCCCACCAACCTCTAAAGAAGAAACTTTTTTTAGCCGCCAATGGCGCCAAATTCCTGTTATAAAATCGCTAATTTTTTGAAAAAAAAAATGTGGAAGAAAGAGTTTCGAACCTTTTGTCCGAAACATGATAATGTTTCAGATTTGATACGACTGCATTGATTACATCCGACGTTGCCTTTTGCGAATAATGATTTTTCATGACGAGATATACAAAAGAACACTAGCTTAAAAACAACGCCAATTTTAAAATGTTAAAAAAATCAGATATTTTGAAATAAAATCAAACATAATCGAAAATATATATAATTTGATTGATTAATTGTAATCTTGCTATTTTCTTGGACATAGTTACGTAAAAATGAGGCATTTTTACAAAATTTTGTTTAAAACTAATTTCGAAAAAATTTCTAGGATTAAAGAAAAAAAATTGCCCATAAATAAAATTTATTACTTTAAATTTAAAAAAATAATTATTTTTTGGATTATATTATATTCCAAAAATATTGTAGAAAATATTAAAATTTCGATGAATTATTAATTAATCAAAAGTTTTATAATTTAAATTAATTTAGGGCTGCGGTGGTCTAGTTGTAAGGTCTCAACTGTGGAACTGGAAGGCTTCAGGTTCGAGACCCGATTCCACCGAAGAACCGTATTGTAAGCGGTTCTGGTACGTGTTAAAATCGTCCAGGCCAAATGCTCTCTAGCTGATGTAGTGTGGAGAAGGGAGTGTTAGCTCAGGTGACGTCCTCGTCATCTGATTTCGGTTCGAAATTACCTTGCAAGTCTGAAAATGTCGAAAGTGGCCGCCTTAGGCAGTTACCTATTTTATCTATTGGATAATCCGATCTTGAAAATACATCTGTTTCGCTGTACGTGTGTACGTGGATCCGATTATTAAAAAATACAAACAACTAAATCGGTAAAGTATTCATATGGTTTAATAATCATAATTGTTCAAAATATTTTAAATTATATTTCAAAACTCCAATTTTCATTGTTTTAGTTACAGCATTTATACATACACACACTGCGCTTATACAGTTTTGTTGTGTTTGTAATTAAATTTATATAATTATAAGGAAAATTTTAAAATAAAGTAAAAGTAGACAAATCAAACAAAAAAAAATGAACATGTTACAACACTTCAGACAAAAAGTTCGAATCATTTTTTTTTTCATTAACATATTTCTAACAAAATTTTTAAAAATATATCTTCTGATCCTGCTTGATTTCAAAATTCACTTTGAGAAAAATGAAATTCAAATTCTTCGTTTTATTTTTAATTACATAAATGATATTATTAGTTAATTAATAATAATTAATAATTTATTTTATTAACTGCTATTGTTTCAAAAAGTGCAAAGAATTTTGAAAAAAAAAATAATTGTTTGCAAAGGATTCAAAATAATTTTTTTTATGACAATAGATGAATAAAGCCAAATAGCACTTTTTTTTTATTTGAGGCAATTTCATTTTATTATATTTTTTTATACATTTTTTTATATTTATTATATTGATAATAAATTTTAAGCATCGAATTTCTCATTCTTGACACTAAGAGTTAATCATCGATGAAATTTGTTTAAAAAAATAATAACTAGCGTAATATTGTATTACGCTAATTATGGACGCATTAACTGAATGTATTTTTACAAAGAAATAAGGAACAAATGTCAAACCAGCTGAGATTTCTTAATTCTTTTAAAGAAAAAAAAACATAAAAAAACAAGTTAAAAAAACTTTAAACATTCGCTTTAAAAGAAAAAAAATGTGATATAAACCTGATTTTGAATAATAACTACATTTACATGCCTCATAAATTTTTTAAAATATGAATTGTATTTGTAAATATAAATGAAATTGCTTTAAAACTTAAAATAATCAAACAACAATTAAGCGCCAAATGTGGTACTTGGTAAACTTTTTCGCCATGGTGACAATCTGTTCCACACGAGAGTTCTGAAAACGGGGCAATTCCCTTTGTGTAGTTAGTTAACGTCGTTTAGCGACCGAGGATAGTTCAGAACTTCGGACGTTTTTCAGTGTTTGGAATTCGATTATCTTTCAGAGGATTGTATGACTTTTCTGAGCAGAATATTTCCGTACCGGTCATAAAACCGTCAGTCAATGAATGGTCTTTTGAAAACCACTGATAAGAATTACTTCGAGAGTGAGATTTGACGTTTTTTAACCCTTTCTAAGGCCGTGGGAAGTATACTTCTCACCAAATTTATCAATCTTTGTATGAAATTATGTAGGTTGGCATAAGTTCCGACAAATTTTCTTAGAAAGACAGAAACTTAGATGCTTCAGTTCTTTATCTCACACAAAATGATATGTCTTGGTTTGTTACTTAATTATTAATTAACCAAATTAATTAATTAATCAAATTAAATTTATCTAATAAGCTAAATGAATCCCTTTTCTTATTCTAATTTCAATCCTAAAAATATTTTAACATAATATGACTAGAAAAAATGGCCCTTTAAAGGGTCAAATATTTTTTTAATATTCAATGACATGATTTTTAATATAATCTGAATTAATTTTTACATTGTGTTTTATGAGAGATGAATTATTTTTCAATGAATTTATACAAAAATGTATCAAGAAAATGAAGAACGAATGATATTTCTTACCATAAAATATTATACCTACATTGAAACAATAATCATGTGTTCTATATTTTAGATAACTAACATTTGAACTATCAGTTCGTTATTTTATTGAAATATAGCAACTTTCATTTATCGAAAATTATTGAGTTTCATCAATTTTCGCCATATTTCTTCTTGACACATTTGTTTAATTCAATTACTTCGAACATAAAAATACGTGATATTTAATTATGGCTGTTAAAAAAAAAGTTGTTTTTTAAGCTTGAGAGTGAGTTAATGTTGTTGAAAGCTTAAGTTAAATAAGATTAGTGGTGTTGAAATGACTTATAAAGGGGGGATGATTGCTAAATGAATAGCTCTAAAATGCTATAACTAATAAAAAACCCACATTACGGAAGTTATACTTTTATCAGATGGCATATCATATCAACTTCAAAGCATCAGTTTGAAGAATAGCAATACTGTCACACATTTAAACTTTTCTGGGTTTTTTTTATAGATTCAGTTTCAATGCTGTTGCGTTTTTTTATTTTGTTCTCTGCTAGAGATGAATTATTTATTGCTTATACAACTTCTCATTTTATATATGAAATATAACTAGCACAAAGGCATAGCAATCTCCATATCAGCTGGACAAAATGCAATAATATGAAGAAAAACGTTCTCCAGCATTTCAAAACTACACTACTTTCAAATGAATTATCATTACATAGATATTACATAGGTTTATTGTCTAAATAGTATTTTGATTGAAACATATGCGAAACTTTAGATGGATTTTTTTAAAATAAATTTTTAATTATCCGTTTAAAAAATAAACATTTATGGAAACAATCATATTTCCATAAAATAGGTTTTAAGTTTTTAATTTACACTGCAAAGTTAAAAATATATTTCTCCAATATTTTCCACTTTTGTATGCTATTCTTTCATTTTCTCCTGATTTATTCAATCTCTGTTATTTTCTTGATTAATCAATCTTTATTACGATTTGTCATTCAATCAGCTGTAATATAGTTTAATACTTCTTCAATCAATAAATTTGAACACCAGTATTAACTGACCTGAATACAATTTCAGGGATTGATATTTATCATAAGTATTTGCGATTAAAATTGCAACCCCCTTTTTGTGACTTGAAAAAGGGCTCGTCCTAAACATGAAAAATGTATCCTCCGATTCCTCCTACAACCAGAGTGCAGTTTTCAGATTTTTATTATTATTATTATTATTATTTATTTCATTCATTGCTGAAATGTCACTTCGCCGTTGCTTAATTAAAAAAAATGTATGATAATACCGGAGAATACATATTTCATTTTCAGAATAAATCTTTTTCAAATCGAGGAAGATTAATACTTTTAAACGAAAATATTTCTGTCAATTTTAAAGATAACCCCATGGAAAGGTTTCTTCAGCTTTTATTATAGTATAATCTACAGTATTCTATTGTACTTTCTGACCGATTTCCTTTATTTTTTATACCTTCTTTATTTTGCTCTAGTAGCGCTTTAACCTGTCTCAATAAATTCAGTCTCTTTGCTACAGATACACATTACTTTCTAGCTATGCGGAAGACGACGTTTTGAATGCAAAGGGTTTAAAACCAGTCACTCTGTTTAATTGGTAGTGGGAAATGAGAGAGTTTATAGATTGATATTCACATATTGTTCTAGACATTATTCATCGTTATTTCAAAAATAAAAGACGAAATGGAAACTGAAAGCATTAAAAGTTTTAACTATTGATAACTCCAAATAGGCAACGCTATTTTATAACATTGTGCATCACAAAATATAAGGTGTAACTGTACAATACTGAGATAGTACAAAGTCGGAACAGAACAAATTTAAAGATCTAATATAAAAATGAATTTTTATTTGTTCGTATTTTCACGATTTTATGCGCTGTCGTACCGTCCAACGGATTGCGGTAAATCTTTCTCAAGTTTTTGCTTGCACTTGCGCGAAGGTTACAGACATAGTACAAATATTAGCATTTTTTTTTAACACAATAAAATTAGCAAACAAATCGTTTCATACGTTTCTGTTATTCAAAATTATTTGTAAATAGACAAAAGAGAAACAGTAAACGGCAAACGAAACATGTCATACGGAGTTAATCGCACATATATCAAAGAAAATAAAATTATTATTATCATTGCCAATCAATGTAAGCGAAATAAAATCAAAAATATTAAGTGCAAGCGGTAATTTTTTTTTTCCTTTTCGTTAATGAATAGTCATCTACACAAGATATTGTCATTCGACGTGCGCAATATTTTTGCTGCAACGAACTGCACATATTATTCAGAATTTATCTCACATATGCAAAATATTATTATCGATGCCGATCAAGGTAAGTTATATATAAAGGAAATTTTCTACTGCAAAAGTAATTTTTCTATTTATTTCGTGAATTGACAAATGATATTTCAGTTATAAAAACATATAGCGTGTTAATTGCTTCATCAACAGATATGCCTGCCAGATCCTCTCTTAAAGTTCCTCTGTTAGATCAGCGAAGCACGTAGAAATAAGCACATTCGTGCTTCTGAAACAAATGAGGAACGACAAGTGAGTAATGAAGCAGATAATTTACGAATTGTAAATTCACGTGCTTCGGAATCTCAAGATCAACATACGGCAAGAATCGAAAAACACCGTTTATATACTACCCGATCTCGTGCATCAGAATCAGAAAACCAACACGCGGCAAGAATCGAGGCAGCTATTCTTAACGGAAAGTCAAATGGAAAAGATGTGCTCATTCCAAGCATTCCCATTATTCCCACCGACATGTTTTTTGATATCAAACGACTGCAGTCCCCCCCCCATTCGACTTGTTTTCACGATGACCATCAATAAGGCGCAAGGTCAATCACTTCAAGTGGGCGGATTGAATCTAGAAAATTCATGTTTTTCATATGTCCAGTTGTATTTTGGATGCTCACGAGTCGAACAAACCAAGAAATTAGCTTTTGCTGAAGACGGAAATACAAAATTCTACCCTAAAACACTTGAATAATAAAGTCAAAAAATAGAATAAATCTTATTTATACTTCTCCTTTATATATCATTCAATTTCAATGAATGTATTCAATGGCGACAAGAAAATAAATATTCCTTCTATCATTCTTTATAAAACTAGAAAACTATTTCAAATTTCAAACGATATTTCCAAAATTATTTCTTCTGAGGCAGTAACAAGCTGGATACCAGCTAGTATTTTTTATAAAATTTGAAACCAAAGAAAAAAAAGAAGTTTTTAATTATATATACCGATTTCTCACAAAAATTATAAAAACAAAAAATATTATAAAATAAGACAGACGAAAAGTTCACGTTTTATTAAAAATCATTTGTCTTTATTATTTATGCATCACATGTAGAATGCCTACATGTAATCTGAGTCAAAATTCGTCTTTCCAGCCATGTCGAATCCCATAGCTTTGACGCCTTCCCACGTCTCCATCGCTGTAGGCAAAATGAAACGTCTAGGCAGAAGGAAGCCGAATTCACCTTTGTCTCGCAACTCGACAACATAGGAATAGTTGGCGCATATCACATCATAGACCCAATCTCTGGCACCTCCGGTAACAGTATCTGCAAATCACGGGAGTACACAGAAAAAAATTAGTGAAAAAGCCATGTATTTAAAACATTCGATTTAATAATAAGAAGCTTTATTTGTTATTTTAAGTATTTCAGAAATTAAGTTAATAGTAATATGTAGGATGATTCATATTTTGCTTTAATTGTTAATCGATTCTATTCGCGATTTTTATGAGTACAACTTACAAAGCAATAAGTTAAAAATTGGAAGTTATGCCTAAAGGAAAGTAAGTAATTTACCACGTAATCTGACTGTTTGTGGGTATCAATTAATCACTACCCACTATGCAACCTGGCCGGCAAGTACTTAATATTTCTTTCTTAACTCGAGAGTGAGATACTTCCACTTCTGTTAATCTTTTTATTTCTTGTTTTTACTGTATGAATAAATATACTCTTGTTCCTTGTTGAAAAGGCCGTTGCGTCGTTTCTTGAAGCTCTGAACATTTTAAGTGGAGGTATCATTCCATCCCCCCCCCACAAGTGGTGACCCGGACGTGATGCTTTTTTGCCCCCACATGTGTAAAGGAGATTTAATTATCAACTTCAAATGACGATTTTCTATAAATGTGTCAGTTGATCTGTTTCCTTTACAGAGAAAAAAAAGAAGAGGATGGAAACTTGAATACTTTCAGACATCAACAAAATGTCGGTCTGCTGTCGGATTGAAACAGTCCTCAATCCTTTATTTGTACTATTTAAAAATGAAGTCAACATAGTTGAAGATGCAAAATAGAGTAATAACATTAAGAAAATACAGAGTATTTATCTTTACCCTTGAAAATTAAAAGTGTTCTTGAATGAAATTGAAAGTAGAATTATAAAATGGTATCAAACTGTAGTTAGAATCGAATTTTGACAACATTAGGTCATGGATACAAAACTAGTTAGAGGTCTCTCCACAATCTATTGGTATAAAACGATAGATGATAGATTTCAGTATACTCCGGTGTCGAGATGGCCAAGAAATTGGATGTCTCTTGACGGTGACGAACACTTAAAATTCCTCTTCTATTAAAGACATTTTGTCAAAACTCTGGTCTTTAAGTTCTCACCTAATGTAAAAAGATCAATATGCGTTCTCTCTGGAGGGTCCTTCGTTGTTTGCAAGTGTTCAGTATCATCAAGTGTCGTTTGTTCCATCGTGTGAGTTGGGATTGCTCTTCGGCTACCCCATCAAGTTTCCCATGTGGCTTCTGGCTATGTCGGGATATTGTTTGCATATTCTGAGTCTCTAGGAGATCACCTAGAGAATAAATTTCTGGCATGAAACTTTGTATCCCATTTTATATCTTTCTTTATCTGATCCATTTCATTGCTGTTTCGACAGCTTCAAAATATTCTCCTGGCTAGAGAAAGCTGCATTATGCATCCATTATAAATTAATAAACTGACTGGATTTATGGTGATGTAATTTTTTTAGCTAGTACAATTGTGCGTAAGTTTTTTTAATCTATTCGCATAATAAAACAAATTTTCTTGGATGCTCTTGAATAGTTAGCAATAAAAATATCCTCTAAATAATTCGTGAATAAGAAATAACTCACACATGAAAGCTTCCGACTTCCTATAATAGACTCGCTCAAATGCCTCGAGTGATTTTATAACTTCAGGTTCAAACATTTGAGTGTTTTTTTTTTCCTTGAAATTTGTTCATGGGCGTTAATAATATTTAGACACAAAATACATTTTATGAAATTTATAGACAAAAGTAAAGTCATTCATTCCTTTTCATAACAAATCTATAACTAAATGACATTTTTTAACATCATAGTGAATGCAATTAAATGACACCACCGTCACAAATGATATATATCTGCACATGTCATCCAGTATCTAAGAACACGTAGTCTCACACTGCGCCTCAACCCCCCCCCCCTGCAATATTACCTATAAATTCCCAAATCCAATTGGTTAAAAGCATTCGACGTATATAGCTGGTCATCCACAATCACTCTACACTATTCCATTAGATTAACCTTTTAAGTTCCTATAAAATTCTAGAAATTCCGATAACCTATATCTCCTTTAAAATCTGCTTCTATGATTTGCTCGATGAACTTCTCTCTAAAGTGCAATGTACAGCTTCGCTTTCACGGGAGAGCTATGTATGGCATATCTTATTTCCCCCTCCCAATTACTCTACATGCACTCATTGATACAATAGTCCCACAACGTCGCTACCACGTTGCGTGTAGTTATGAAAATTGGGACGAATTGAATTTTCAATCTTACACTCCATGCCATGACATTTTTAATCGGTTTCCACTTCGGCAATCTACTTTGGGGATGGAGTAGTCTGATTTGCCCTGCTCGTGAATGATATCCTTATAATAAAGTGGATTAATTCCATTCTGAAAATAGATTCACATTTTTTTCATTCTTTTTTAATAGAAATGCAGCTTCTGAATAAGAAATTAGACTCTTGAAAAAAGAAAAAGAAAAGAGCCTAACTTGGATTTTAAAAAGTTGCTAAAATATATTTAGCTTATGCTTTTTAAAATTATTTCACCATGCATGAAGAGTTGTTCGCCTATTTAAAAGTATCATTGTTATAAACACGAATGAAATGCTGCTGCACAAAAGTATGAATAATAATGTCTTTCGTGCAGGAATTTTCCAAGGTCAAATTAAGGTTATTTCAGAGCATACAGAAAAGTTTTCCTGGTTAGGGAAAGTCGCATTATAATGCTCATTGTAACATTTGAAATTAATAGATTGCACTTCTGGAAACAGATATCAAGTATTTATTAACTGGTAAAATTACTTAATGGGTTTTCTATCTTTAGCACATTTGGAGAAAAAAATTATTGCTGTAGAATGCGGAGATGGACTGAATAATTCAGGTGTGAAAATCTCAAAAATATTTTTTTTAAAGTACCACTAAAATGGCCCGAAAACTCTATACTTATAATAAAACTCGAAGAAGTAAAAAAAGTTTATTCTTTCAGAGCGCAAATAGTGCAAATATTTTGTTTTGTGCTTCTGATATGGTTAATTTGTGTGTTTTGTTTTAGTTTTTAAGTTTTTTTGAATAACTTAACTAATTAGATTGAAACAAAAGAAATAAAATGTAATTTATTATGTGTAGAAACAAAAAAGTCTTATGATGCTGTATTTGACGATCGAATGAATTCATAAAAAATAGTACATGATTAGATGTTAAGACATTTGTCGCTTAGATTTATGTCTAAAACTACTGACTGCAAAATTCACAATTTTAGATCAGGACTAGATGGCAAAGACTACGATAAACCAGCCGAAGTACTTTTCCCAAAACTTTCACGCATACACTCTAATAAAGGTGCTATTCCAGAGAACACCTTACATAGCAATTGGCGTATAATAATTATGAAATCTTAACGACCGACATGAAAATAGATTTTTTACTGAATCTATTGTGTCGTCCTTGGCGAGAATTTTGGCGATTAATCCCTGATATGCTTTAATATTATCCAAAAATCAAATTTGTGTTTTCGACATGTTTTTCTCAATAGATTAAAACAGTTGTAGTCACAAAATCCCCTACCAAATTTGATATATTTTAGTCGCTCCTCTTTTGAATTATCGCGTTAAAATTTTCTTAAAGTACAGACTGACCGAAAGTCAACCCGTTCTTGGTTTTGGAATAAAATTTGTCTGATGTCTGCACGATAGATGTTAAATCTGTGTACCAAATCTTATCAAACTATTTCTCCTCATTTTTATGGTTATCGTATTAACTTGCATTCGAACAACCGAACTTGCTCTGAGCAAATTTTACTCAAAATTTGGTAAAAATCTGCAAATTTGGTGTAAAGACAGTACACTAAATTTCAACTGCATAGATCAAAATATTTTTGAGTTATCTTTGTAAAAATCAGTCAGACAGGCGGAGATTTTGAAAAAAAATGCGTTTTTGGAACTTAGGGAAGTTTAAAACATGAAGATTCGTTAAAATCCCGTGTTCGAATTTTTTGTAGCTTACTATATTTTCTCTATATTACATATACAGGAAAGTAAAAGCATTACATTATAAGATCGATCATACAAACTTCTTGCAAGTGATATATCAAATAGCAATGAAAATAATTTCCCGAGAACTATTCAAAAAGTTTTTATTAGAATAATGTACCGTGGCTCAGATTGTTTTCAGATGCTTAAATTTGCATGTTTGTAAAATTAATTATAATAAAAAAATTAAATTGTATATGCAAACTCGAAACCAAGAATGTTCGAGTTCACATCTACACAAAGAAAAAAAGTATGTCAGGAGGTTTCAAAATATTATTTACTTACACATGATGTTACCAGTCGATCCCGTGGTATACTTCGTTCCGCTCATCAGTTCCAAAGCTCGAGTCCCTAACTCAGCCAGTCGTTTCTGTTAAATATATGTTTTTGTTCAAAACTAGGTGATATACCTTAAACATTTTGTTGAATTTCACAAAAATAATAACCCAATAGGCTGAGTTAGACTGTAGATTTTTAGAACCAGGCATGTGATCGGAGTTGAGAATGTGAGGGAAGCTTAAATGATAGAGATGTGAAAAACAGATGGTATTTTCCAGAATTAGTGCATTCGGCGTCATCTCCGCTATTTCTTGAATTTCTTTAAAAATATCAAGGCTCAATTTAATTTCTTATATTAATAGAAACGATTTCACGAAAAGACAGAAATGAGATGGAAAATCATAGATTGACTGGAGGCAGGGTGATAACATAAGTATATACGTTTCTGCAGAACTGAATGAAATGTTCTGTCTGCATTTGCAACCTGTGAAAACAAAACAATTGAAAAATTCACTATCGTATCTGTGAAATCATTATTTGGCTGTTTTAGCATCAAACTGTTTGGACTGTTGCTTGTCACACAAAGCAATTTAATTGCATTAATATCTCGTCATGAATTAACCTGAGACTAATGTAGTTATTTTGTAACAATCAGATGGAGAGGGCGACATGTTAACCTGCTACTTCTCTCCAAAAATTTTATCCGATACTAGCTAGAAATGTCTGAATTCAACTGCAGGTTTAACATGCATAAATCCATCTTTGGTTAAATCACATTTCAAATTTGGAGATCCTGGAAAGTTGAAATCTTACCACCAGATTGTTACTATCTATGCCATTACTAATGCCCATATTTTAAGGGTTATTGTTCTCTAGTGTTTTCATAGGGAATAGGGAATTGATTGAAATACCACCGTTTATGTTCAAGTGTCTTCAAATGAGGCAGATTAAACATTATAGTGCCCATATTCCAACTCCCTTTCTGACTCTAAATTTGAAAACCAAATACATTTCTATTGGTATATAGAAATATACTTCTAGGCAAGGGGTCAGCAACCTGCGGCTCTTTTGATATAAAGCTGCGGATCTCCAGTTCCATAAGAAAAATTCATTTATTAACAAAAGCCTTAAAAAATAAGAATATATTTTTAAGTACCTAATCTCACAACAGCTTCTTTTAACATAATCGTAAATTACAAATCGCTACGCTTAACGTGACCGTAACGAGATAAATTTTAACTGCTGAACTATTGATATAAATAAATCGTTTCTATAGCAACTGATTAAGCCAGAAGTGTGACAGGAATACATAGAGGGGTAACATCAAGTCCTCAGAAAAAAACAAACCATGAAATTCTAACGTTTGCTGCATAATTCATCAAGAAGCGCTTTGTGCCCAAATATTTCCGCTCGAAATAGTTGAGGTCCCAAACTTGGTAATTAAGATTATTAACAGTATCTTGGCAAAAGCACTGTACCATCGCCAGTTTAAAGTTTTCCTTGAAGAATTAGATAGCCAGTTTTCTGACCTACTTCTACACAATAAAGTGCGATGGCTTTCCAGAGTTAACGTATTGCAACGCTTTGCTTTGTGTTTGAGTGAAATAAAAGCATTCCTCAATGAAAAAAACATTGAACATCCCGAATTGGAAGAAGACAAATGGCTGCAAAAATTCATATTCATGGTAGTTACCACAATGAAACTAAATGAACTAAATCTGTAATTGCAAGGAAAGGGCACCCCAGCCTACGTCTTATAGTAGTTTGTTTCGAAAAAAAATTACTTCTTTTTGTGGCAGACATGCAGAGCGGTAAATTACTTCATTTTAAAAATCTGAAGCAATATCGCGATGCAACTATTGACATGAATTACTTCAGCATAACTTTAAAAACCATGAAGGATCGATTCGCTGAGAGATTCGAGCAATTCAAAACAAACAAAAGTACTCCTGTGTTCATAGTAAATTCTCTCAAAACAAATACGAATGGGATCAACATTCTGGAAGACTATTCCGAATATGAGGGCCTCAACTCATAGGAGGAGGAGTTTTGTTTAAGTACTCCTGTGTTCATAGTAAATTCTCTCAAAACAAATACGAATGAGATCAACATTGAACCATTTGAAATTCATGCTGGATCGCTTCAAATGCACTTGCTAGATTTGAAAAACAAAGATTTGTGGAGTGGCAAGTTCACAGAACTCATGAGCAAGTTGGAAGAGTTGGAGATCCAGAAATACACGCACATCGTGCAACACAAGTGGGCAGTAACTCTAAATAAATTCCGCGAGTTGAGGCCCTCATATTCGGAATAGTCTTCCAGAATGCTACAGTGAGGTAAAGAAGTTAGCATCTGGAGTGCTGACAATCTTCAGGTCGACATATTCGTGTGAGCAAGCGTTCTCTTTCATGAATATAATAAAAAGTAAATTTAGAAGTCAAATAACAAATAAAAATCTAGAGTCCCGCTTGAAACTTAAAACAACAAGCTATAAGCCAGATTTAATCAAACTTTCAAAAGGCATACAAAGCCAATGCTCCCATCGATGTAACTATCTATATTTGCGTTTTTATAGGAATAAAGATTATTCCGTATTTAAAGTCGTTTATTAAATGAAAAATCAAATATATAATCAAATACTATAATATTGAATCGAAAATTTTTAGTGGCTCTTTAAAAACTGGAAATTTTTGTAAATTTTTGATTTGGGCTCTTCCGTTTCAAGAGTTTGCCGACCCCTGTTCTAGACGGGCATTTATCGTGGTAGCAATATCCCAGATCTGAATCAAGTTCTAAGCTTTGTTTTCCCTCCGTCGTGCAATTCTCCCTTTTGCTAATCTTAGCTTCCTTGTTGTGAGATCTTCTTTATACATAACGTTCACGAAAGCTCAAAGCTTATCACTAAAGTCAAATTGTAACAATTAGTAATCTATTAAGAAAAAATGAAATGTTAAACACAAAAATTTTAAAATGAAATGCCGAAAGGAAATATTAGCTTGAATGAAAGGCTCAGTGAGGTCTGCAGTCTATGAAAATAACTGAGGAATCATTATCGTATCAGTGAATATCATTATTAACACAAATCTCCAATCGGAAGGTGAAATGAGAATATAATAAATCAGCATAAACATAAAAAATAAAAATTTCAAACCTCATCCCACTGATCTTTGCAAATCCAGCATAAAAATGTAAATATTAACTAATTGTAAGCTTTATAAGAACATCAACAAACCAACCAATTTAAAAATGGATCTATATTTGACTATCTATATCAGTCTTTGATTGTTGAACTAAGATTTTGTATTGAATGCTAGTTAGACACTATTTATTACCTGTTCTTGGTAATTTGGAGGTAATTTCATAGAATACCCGTATGGAGTCAGCCATCTTTGAGAGTAACTATGAAAGTCAAGAAATAAAACTAAACGTCCTTTTAGGTTATCCAGCATGAATTCGCTCACAGCCTTCGTTTCCGGTTCCGAAAAAGCTGAGGGTCCTGCATAGTAGTCAGAACAAGGTCTTGAACTGGATCCTGTGGTATCTGAATTATAAAAAAAATACAGAATACAGAAACGAATTTAGAACATAAAACCATTTATAAAAAAAAATTCATTCCAATAATTTAATCCGATTATTCCTTAATTAAAAGAGCTAATTAAAAATAATAAGATTTAATTATCTAAATTATCCTTCCAACTATGTAATTTTTATTTTCTCGTATACATAGTATAGAGAAAATATTTTAATGGTCAAAACATTCGAACTCGACATTTTGACGAATCTCCGCATTTGAAAGTTCTCCGAGTTCGAAAGCACATTAGAAGATGTCCATCTGTCTGTGACAAAAATAAGTCAAAAACTCTTTGATCTGAATGAAATTTGGTCTTATATGAAATATGATCTTTATACCCAACTTGCAGATTTCTATCAAATTTTGAACAATTCGCTCAAAAGAAGTCTATCTGTCCGGTTGTTCGAATATAATTTAACACGATAACTATAAAACAGAGAGCTAGCCAGGTAAAATTCAATACCCAAAATTAGCATTTATAGTCTAGACACCTGTCGTGTTTTAAGCCCAATCCAACAAGAAATTGATCGTCTGTAGGTCTATACTTTTAGAATCATGTAAACGCCATAATTTAAAGATGCAATGACTTAAATATATCAAAAATGGTATGTAATTCTGTGACTACAAGTGTAGATTCGTGTGAAATTTTGTTTTATTTGGTTGTGGGAAGACGCATCTGAAACACAAATTCGATTTTCGAATACTATTAACCTCATGTCCTGAAAAAATTGCTTATTGCAATTTTCGCTGAACAATAATTAATATTTGAATCACTATCATTTTAGTATTTCAATGGATTTGAAATGGATGTATAATGGATCAATAAATTTATTTACTTGTAAAATTTTTGAAATAAAAAAGCAAGATTTTTTCCAAGGAGTTTTATTAAATCAATTAATGGAATTTTAAGTGAAATTAAAATTCAAAATTAAATTATGATTTTTCTTATAATTGTTACTTTCGCACTATAAAAAAGATTGCACAAGTAACTGAAAAAAAAAAGAAAACATACAATGTAGAGGTTAAGTTTATAAAATATTGCATCAGTGCAAATTTAAATAAGATAACTACTACTATTAAATGTAAATATGAGATAACTACTCTATCACTTTTTCTCGCCTATGAGGAAGTAAATTTATTAAAAGCCAACTGCGGAATTTTATTGAAGGTCAACTTATCTGCCAACCGACAGATAATAATAATAAGCCTTTTCGTATTATATTTATAAAAATAAATCCTTTCGAAACACTTTCCTTGTTTGGATTTTGTCATTTTATTCGTCATTTTAAATAAAAATTGATTAAAATTATTTTAGCTTTTTTTTTTTGTCATTTCTGGATTTTATTTTGATGCCCGTATAAAGAATAAATGCAAAATCGAGTATCTATCTTTTGCTTCCTTAAAATATCGATCTTACTAATAGTTTATTTTAGTTAAGTCCTGTTAATGAGAGTAATAAAATATTATTTATTAATTTCTTTTTATATCATTTAATTGCAGATTTAAAAAAAAATGTTTCTTAATTTTCTTAGAATTGACTTAACAAGGAAAATAATAATCAAAGAAATATAAGTTGACTTTTTTTTTCGATTTTAATACTTCTTAACTTTGTGCATGATTTTCTAAATTCTACACTTTTTAAATCAACTATATTTCTTTCTTTTTTTTTATTTATAGACTATCCGCTTTTGGCGACCAGCCGGTTCGCTAATCTTAATGCTTGTTAAAATTTTAATAATTAAATATTTTATGTAACTCTTATTTTAATAGCTTCTTCATCAAAATATTTTAAAGTTTCAAATTTTATAGTCATATAATTCATTCATAATATTATAAAAACCATAACTTAATATATATCTCTCTAATTTTCTGTTAATTCCTGCAGAATTTATGCTTTAAATTAAAATGGAAATGGTTAAATTGCAATTAATATAAGAACATTTTTTACTGAGACGAAGCGTTGTTTCTTTTTAATATGAGTACAAAAAACAGAGTCGCTGAGTATTTAAACCTTATGGACACGAAAGAATATCTTTCTTGATTTATGTAATATCTCAAGAAATTTTCTGCAAAATTTTCTCAGATTCATCATGAACAGATTAATTAATTAACAATGTTTAGTTTTAAATGCATCAAACTCTAAGAAAACAAACAGAGTCGTGCGAAATAATCGGTCGGAAACACGTTAAGCCTTCAAAACCAAGTCCGTATCCGTTGAAAATAGAGTTGTCAACAATCAGAACACAATGCGCATGCTTGAATTTTCAATGCCAATTATGGTAAGGCAAATGCGTGAATTTTCTACGCCAGTTGGGACAACGCTACGCAGATTAGAAATTTTTAATTTCCTTTATTCTGTTTTATTTTAACTCAAAGGTACTTCAAAATGAATCTGAAAGATCGATTAATTAACAATGTTTAATTTTAAATGCACCAAACACTAAGTAAATAAACATAATCTTTTGAAATAATCGGCCGAAAATATCGTTAGCGTGGGGATAAAAACTGAAGCCTTAATTATTTGGCTGTGGGGAAATGAAAAGATTTTTTGGTGGGAAAGTTAGTTTTTAATTAATAATTAAAATGCTAGTTAAAAATTAAAAAAAGGGACCCCAGGAGCACATTCCCGACCTCCAAGGTATTCATGTGTCAAATTTGGTAGCTGTAGGTCAAACGATCTGGCCGGTAGAGCGTCAACACACACACACACACTGAGTTTTATATAAGTATGATTATTCAGAAATCTTTTAATATCAACAATGCAAACTTTTTTAATGATACACTCGTAAAACTTTTTATCGAATTAGCATTTTGAGTAGCATCAATAATAGTAAGAATAATTCATATATTATATGCAAAGATTTATACTGCTGTCATTCCTAAAATTGTATGTGATAAAATTTATTATTCTTAAATGTCATTATATTTATGCTGTTTGATAATATTAAGCTCATTTTATGCATAACACAATAATTTATTTTCGCATTCTGTAACATATATACACGAACATAAAAAAGTATCACGAACAGGAATACAGACGTAAACAAGAATTCTAGACGAACACAAAGCAACAGTTAAATACTGGAGGTTGGGCAGACGATTTTTTTTTTAGTTCTTTGTCAGGAACAAAAAATGTAGTAATAACAGTTTCTAAAGGATATCTCAAATATATATATACTTTTAAAATTACTACTACATCAGCAATTAATAAATAGAATAGATCTCTGTACTTTGGACATTCTAAACTTTATATCACTAATCTTTATCTTGTTATAAGTTACCTTTTTATACCAAATATTTAAATAAATTTCAAAGAACATTCGTCAGTATTTAATAGAAATCTGTCACTTCATTCCGATTATTTTTAAATGTGGCTATAAAATTGCTTTTTTAGAGAAAAAAGTAATTTTATTCTTTACTTTTTCTTCTTTCTTTCTTTATTCTTTCTTATATTTAATTTTATTCTTTCTTATATTTCTTTATTTGCAAAATTCAAAATTGCTTAGGAGTTTCCGCTATTTTTTCTTTTGCAGTATAATTTGTTAAGTAAGCCTACTTGTTGTTCCTAAGTATAATCATAACCTGCAAAGATTACCAAGTGTTGGAACTGTAAATTATCACATTTTGCACTATGAATTATTTGAGATATATGATGCAGATTATCTAATTATCATGCGATTTTCAGTTATGAGCAAAAAACGTGAAAATATTGATTCTGAAGTTATAAGATAAATAATGGAATCTGCGAGTTGAAAAAGAAAAAAGTAATAATTAGAGACCAGTTTAAAATGTTTAATGTTAAATTTATAACTAATTCAGCTTTGAACGACTTTTAAGAAATGATGAAAAGAGAAATTCAAATAGGATTTGATACTAAAGTATTTTTTGAAAGAGAGTTCTGCTTAAAAGAATACGCTAATGTATTTTCAGAAAAAGAAGAGTTCTGTTTAGAAGAATATATTTTATTTTTTTAATTAAAAATTGATTGGAATTTCAGCCTTTTTCATCAATCACTTCGATTCAACTGTTAGCTAACTTTTGAACATTTTATTTCATAAAATTTAATTTAAAGTTAGTTAAAATTCAAAAAAATTAAATTTTCTATAATACCAATTTTTTCCACTCTATTCTTCTCCTAGTTTTAATAATTTTTCAAAATATTTTAAAATATATTTTACAATATTTTTCCTTATTCTAGTTATTGAGTTTATACTGGCGCCCTTTGCGATGACATTAAATACATATTTTGTATGTACATTTATCATTATTATACAATTAGGAGCAAATATTAAAAATTAAAATTAAGACAGACAAATCATGCCTATATTTTTTATGCTGCGATATCTCGGACCAGATGTTAGTGTATTTTCTTTAAATGTTGTCCATGCTTTTTCTCTCTTCTATTCTTTCACTTAATAAAATTTTTATAATTGCGTTAAGAATTGATAGTTCACCTGAACACTATGTGAAGTTTTGATAAAAGTGGAAAGCACTGCAGATACGAAGTGATTAGTAGTTAGATTACATCAAAGGTAACAATTATTTCTATAGTGATTTCTATAGTTTAAGACTTCCTGGAATAGGATGTGAATATAAGATAAGGAATGTGGGCACAGTAGTCCAGACATAAGTTTAAGAGCGCGCTTTCAATACAAAACATTAGTGCGTTTATGGGACTTTCAAATTTAAATATTATTACGAATTTTCAATATTTTTTCCATGCGCAGTAAGTTTTGGTTAGAAATCTTTACTGTTGCAATAATGGCTGCTGAATGGACTTCGAACCGATCATCCAGAACTTTGGTGACAAAAATAGAGAATTCCAAATATTCGAGAATCATGGTGATTGCTCTATTAGAATTCGAATTACAAAGTTTATTATAAACACATTCGATGCCCTGCTACAGCTCTTATAGAAAAGATGAGAGATAGTTACTAGTAAATAGAAGTAATTGAGTTGAGCTCAAGTGAATTTCTCTTTGGAGTTTCGATCTTCTGCTATTTCTTTTTGTGGGATTTATGGTACTGTTTTTGTTTAATAAAGATGTGCAGATTGTAGGCTTCTGTTTACTTCAAATGCTATTCTTGTGTATGCTTTCGCTGTGTTTTGTTACAATGTATACGTGTGGAATAAAACGCCTTTATCTGTTATTGAGTTGAAGAACTTTTCATTGTACACCCGCCGGACAGATTAGCAATATAATGAATGAACGGAAGGTTAATTAATAACATGCGCCATTTACACATACTAAGAAATTGATACCAACTTCAGGTGAAAAATATCATTATACCCCTGGCGCTACTTACTATTGCTACGCTACTGGTACTAGAGCTTATAGAAAGAGAGAGATCCCGCACAGCCAAACACATGGTGACATTACAAGGCACGAGATACTTATTTCTTAGTGCACAATGTGTACAGATTTCATAAAAGCAAGATGCAGTTTAATGTTTACAATTTTCTTACCGCTCCATTTTATATCCCAATTTCTGTTTGCATCAACTCCGACACAGTTCTGAGCATTCGTATGACGAGAACGTGTCTTCCTCCACAAGCGATCCTGGAACGCATTAATTTATGAAATTAAACTTTAAAGCTCAGAAATGCTTATTTTTAAGGTGATAATGTTTATAGAAATGTATAACAACAGAAAAGTAAGCGATTTGTGTTACGACAAGCGTATGTAAATATCTTTCATAATGTAGGCAAACCGCTAAATTTAAAACTAAAAGATTAGGCACGTTAATACTTCTTAGGTGGCAAAAGCTCATTAAGAAAGTTCTCATCAAAATCTTAAATATACTTTAAAATTAATCAAATTTTAAAGTTTACTCTTAATAACTTTCTAACACATTATTGTACAAAAAGGTTTTTTCAATTATTTTAAAATTAAAGAAGAAATTAGTTTTTGGTTGATGCTAATTTTAATACGGCATATTAATTCCTCTAACAGTATTTTACATCGGTGTAGTTGCTACGTCTATACACATAAGCAATATTAAATATTTTTTTTTGCATGCGAATTACCATTTATATAATTAAAAGTAAGTTTTTAGAAATTATTTTTAATTATATAAATGGTAATTCGATTAAGATTGCCCAATCAAACCTAACGCATTATCTTGTTAAGATTGGTTTTGACTAAAAATTCGGAGCTCTTCATAGCATTTGTAAGAAATTTGAAATTAAAGACAAAGCGAGAAGAGAAAGTCGAGAAAGCTATCAAGTTTCTGGAATATGATTTGGTAAAATATTAACAATTTGAGTTAAGATAAAGCAACAGATGCAGATTTATGCTTTTAGAGCTCTTTTAATAAACAGTTAATTGTTTCATATTTTATTTCATTTTGATGTTAATAAACATGTTGATTTATTTTATAATTTTTTTAGTAACAATGAATTATATGTATATATAAATGAATTAATTTCGCAGATGCATGGCTGAAAAGAAGAAACGTTTGAAATTAATTTATTTTACACGGCGGTATAATTTGTACTAGAGAGAAACGACAATAAAATGGCGTCTGTTTATATCGCGATAAAGCAGCAATATAACAATTATTTTCCTTCAGTGATTTTACTATAAAATTTATACTAAATATAGCTGAAAAAATTAATTTAAGTACAATAAAACGATTTATTTAAATATACTAAAAAATTTAATTTGCCACCGTCAGCTAGTCTTCAGTCCAAAACATTCATGTAAAACTTTTTTTCATTTTTCAAGATATATAAACTATAAGTTAATTTCTTAAGTTATGCCTTTATTATCTGAGCACAACCATTTACTTAATAATCTCATTACTATACCATTACTCTCTTCACTTATCACGTCCGGAGATTAAGAATGTTGAGTTCAAGAACTCCGAGACACTGTCCACAAATCGTCAAACAGGCCTTCAATCCAAGGGTCCTATGCAGCTGCTTAGTCAACCTAGTCGGAAGTTCGCCATTTTAAAGCAGAAAACCGTAAGATGAAAATAAGCAGGCAAGGAATTTTCAATCTTTTATGGTTAATTCAATACACTGTAAATAGGAAATAAATTTCAACTAAATCACGAACTTTTCAATTTCATTCGAAACATAAATTTTCAGCTCCTTAATAGATCGAATTAATGGATCTCCTTGTTTTTTTAACATGCCTTTTTCCTGCTAATCAATAGATCTTCGAGTTTTATATATTGTTCTGAAAATATATATAAGTACTTACTGTACTCTGTGCATACTCGTAGCCGTCAGGATTTAGAATGGGCAGAACGTACCAATCAAAAGAGTTCAATAATTCATAGATTTCTTCGTTCTCTTTATCACATAGACAAGCAAGCTATTAAGAAAAATGCCTTAAATTAGGACCCATAAAAATTTTCAACAAACTTTTCGATTCTTTTTTTCTAGAAAATATTTTAAACGATTACTGAGGACGTGTGTGGGGGGGGGGAGAGAAATTAAACTTAAAGCGGAGTATATCGAGTTTATACTGTTATTACCCATAATGAGTTTGGGACAGCCTACAAATATTTTAAAAACTCTGTGATCATACTACCTTAATTATTACGAATGGTAATTGAATAAGGCTAAATACCAAAGGAACTGACTCATTCTTTTTAAAATAATGGTTTGAAAGACAAAACAGATATAAATTTGTCTAAAGACCGCTCAATACCCTCTTAGAGTTCGAAAAACACATTTTTAGAAAATGCTCGTCTGCCTTCTGTGACAAAGATAACTCAAAAACGCTTCGAGCTAGAAATTTTGTATACATTTCTTGCACCAAATTTGTGCAAATTCCGCTCAGAAGAAAACTTATATTCGAATTGCCGATCAGACAGATAACACAATAACTACGAAACGAAGAGAGCTAGGCAGATAAGATTCGATGCACATATTTGATATCTGTTGAGTAGGCAATTGTCAAATTTTGAGCCAAATCCAACAATGAATTGATTGTCTGTATGTCTGTATTTTCAGTAACATGTAAATGCAATAATTCAAAAACGAAATGACTTAAATAAAATATATAAAATTTGGTATGGAATTTTGTGACTAAAATTGCAGTTTTGTATCGAATCTTTGTTTCAATTGGTTGAGAAAAACGTGTCTAAAGCATAAATTCGATCTTCGGTTATTGTCATCGACATGCCAAGGATTAATCACCAAAATACTCATCAAGAATGATACGATAAATTCAGTAAAAATGCTAAATTCACGCCAAAAGTTACTATTTCGTAACTATTCTACCCAGTGGCATGCAAGGCATTCGCTAGGATATCAACTTTATTTCAGAATATACTAGAAAGTTTTGGGAGACCACTTCCGCAGGTTTTAACTTCATTCCAACTGATTTTTAATTACTAAAAGATTTAACTTAATTGAAGATTTAAATACTAGAATTTCAGCAATTCGATGCATAGATCAAATAAGTCGTTGCAAACGAAGACGTTAAAAAAGAAATATTGTTTCAAGCTGTAAAGTTTCTTCCCTGCACGAATAATGTCATCGTAAAAAAGACCGTTTTACGGTGAGCTCTGTTAGGTGCTAATCGGGTGCTAAGCGTGAGTCATCTCAAAGCGTGGCGACCAATTGGCGACAAAACAGATAATGCTGGAAACTTCAAGAATTTTAACGATTCACCCAATTGGAACTGAGATATGCCCAGAACCTTCTAGCTCAGCCTCCCGGGAACTATAAAAGGCCAGCAATCTCAAGCTGCAATGAATCGGAGTCAACCATCAACTGGAATCGTAACCAGAGATGGGAAGTCGGAATTGGAGATGGAATCGCATTTGGAGTCGTAATCGAGTATCGAGTCTTCGAGAGGATAACGAATCAACGGCGGAATGCCAGCGTTGTGTAGAGCCCAAGCTATTGCTGAACTGAGCTGTGTGCCGAGTCATAGCAGTTATTGTAAAAGCAGCGTCGTGTCGTGTGTGGAGTAGTCAGTCATGTAGTAGTAGTGAGTCGGCAGTTGATTGCAGCTAAAGCGAGGAGACAGTGGAGAAGTTTAGCCATTTAGAGAGACCGTAGAGCGAAGCTCCAAGGATCCCCTCTCCTGCTCAATCCTGTCCTGTCTGGCCGCTTTGTGTACTGTGGTCGAATACTACTTGTGGGCTACTGTTGTTGTAGTGTGCTGCTGTGTGTTCGTATAGGCTGTACATATTTGTTGTCTGTGTATTCGTCGCCCTTGTGTTAGCGTCTTCGTGTTAATAAACGTCATTGTTTCTTTCTGCTGAAGTCTGCTGACTGTTTTCACAGCATACGCCCACTACAGGCGAACTTGGTGAATTCACGGACAATAGTAGCAGTGAAATCCTTAAAAATATTAATATTTAGCAGTTCCTCAATTCTCTATTATTCGTCTAGTGGTAGAAGATAATATGTTACTGCTCTATAATCAAGTAAATATTCTTATAAAAATTGCAGCGCTTTTTTTCCTATAAAGTAATAAATGGATACAAAGCGATTCAGTTCCTTTCATAATTTCTATTTAATTTTGTATTTTGTAATAAATATTTGGTTTGACGATTTCTAAAATTCCTGAATGAGTACATAATAGATTATAAAATATGATTTAACTGAGAAAACCTTCTATCGCTGTACTAATAAGCAGCTCGTTGTTGTTGAACCTGAAGCTGGAGGTTTTTCTGTTGCCCTGAATGCCAAACATACCTGCAGGCTAACTTTTCCATAAAGTAATCTACATTTGAACTCATGAGTTAATATGAGGTTTTGCTGTAGATGATATTTCAGTTAACAAGGTCGTTTTGGTCATTTGGTCAATAAAAGTCAACACATTTCCTTGCATGAATTCTAGAAAGTAACTAAATTTGGATTTAACTAGGAATGCGAGATCAATTAACCCAAATTTGCTAACATGTCAATACATTCGTTGAAGCACCTGGTATTATAACTATTCTAACCGATTTGATTCAGAGCTTCCTTCGGAAAAACTAAAGTAAAATTAAATAAACGGCAAAAATCAACTTACTTTAGTTGCAATATAGACAACTGTTGCAGGGCCAATCTGTTCCCTTGCGTGAGCACCTCCTTGAATCCATATGACAGGTTTCATTTCAAATGGATTCGAAGATATCTAAAATAAATGAAAAAAAATGTCTTAATTAGAATCAGAAACATAATGAAGATATTCCAGGGAAAGTACATTAATATTCCTGCTGAATCCTGTCCTGTCTGGCCGCTCTGTGTGCTGTGGTCGAATACTACTTGTAGGTTACTGTTGTTGTAGTGTGCTGTGTGTTCGTATCGGCTGTATATATTTGTTGTCTGGTCTATGTATTCGTCGCCCTTGTGTTAGCGTCTCCATGTTAATAAACGTCATTGTTACTTTCTGCTGAAATAACTGTTACTTTCTGCTGATTGCTTTCATTACAAGCGAACCCGGTGATTTTAACGACTTAATAGTAGTGGAATCGAGGAATCGATAACATTATGTAAGTGCGGAATATTGATATATAGGTTTTCGTTTGTGTTTTATGGTTATATATTGATATAAGGAATGCATATGTCAATATAGATGCATTCATATGGAATGTATTAATATGGAATGTATTAATGGAATGTATTAATGGAATGTATTAATGGAATGTATTAATGGAATGTATTAATATGGAATGTATTAATATGGAATGTATGGAATACATTCATATTGTTCATATGGAATGTATTAATTTAAAATTTGTTATTTAATGTTTGTAATTTAATGTATTAATTTAAAACTTGTTATTTAATGAATACGAAATATACCAATTAAATAGAACCAATCATCAGTAAATTACTGTGAATGGAAATTAAAAAGAGCATATATTATCAAATAAAAGATGAAGTAAAAATGCTATTTAGATGCTTATATCATAAATAATTGTTTCTCTAATTTTAATATTGATGAAAGCACACGATGGGATTGATAGAATTAGTTTGTATTTCATAAAAATAATAAAAACATTGTTACAAATTGTGGATCAAATTAAATTTTTTTAAAAATTATTAAAATTTGAGTAAACAAGGTACAGAAATGGATTTAATATCATTAAACAGCCAATTTTAAATAGTGTAAAAATCTTTTTATTTATGAAAGGACTTTTTAATAAAGGATTTTTGCTGTAAAATTACAAAAAAAAACCTGTTTAATTTTTAATTAATTAATATTTTAATAGCTTTTGAACTTTGAAAATGTAATATTATATTCATCTTGTTTTGAAAAGACGTGAATATAATATCACAATTCATCCAAATCATCAAAATTCATCAAATACACCATATTCATCAAAATCGGGCAAAAACTGTAGATTTGTATAAGAAATATAAACGAATTTTCGTCTTTATTTACAAATACAGACATGATTTAATGCTAAATCTGTCTCATCTAAATCTGTTCAGCATATTGTGCACATTGCATAAAATTTCACTCAATAGTTTTCCATTAAAGACAGGTACTCAAAATTGCTTTTAAATAAAGGTTTTGACAGAGAATTTTTAAAAATGTTTTAAAAAATTTAGCATACTCGAAGTATTTGAAGAAGTCTACCTTCAAAAGACTTGCCGAAAGGTATTAAAGACAAACATTCTGGATACTTGTCAATTAGGTCTTGAATATATTCGTGGATCTGAAAAAAATAAGAACGTATTACCAATAAATTTTTACACAAAATAATTTTTTTGTAATAATTACTAATAATTTAAGATAATAATGAGGTATATGGAAAAGATTTCAAATGGAAATGAGTAAGTATTTTATGAAAAACGTAATACTTCTACCATCCAATTGCAGTTTTCTAATTTAATATATTTTCCAAAAATTAGTAAAAGGGGAAGGTCAAATTTAGGTAAATTTGATTTGGGCATTAGACAATGGATCTATTATCTAAACCAAGATAAACTATAAACTAATAGACCATTAAACAACCATCTTGCTATACATCTACATTTGTAAGCTCAGGTGTCGTCCTCGTCACCTGACCGCGGTTCAAAATTAGGAGGTCCGTCCCAAAATAGCCCTAGTGTTGCTTCAAACGGGACGTTAATATAACCAAACCAAACCAATCAACATTTGTATACGAAACGTTCGCTGAATTACTACTACTGTAGATTCATCTAAATAAATTTTTCTGACTTGGTGGGCAATAAGTTTGACATCACATCAGTACCATAACTAGGAATCTGAATGTTTATGTTCCAACCAACTTGCCTAATAATTAAGCAAAGCAATAATCATCTGGTCTGTGATTAACAGCTTGCAATTTTTTCAGTCAATGTCTCTTTACATTATTTTGAATTGCCTCTAATAAGAATTTGGCGAGATTCTGCCACCTTTAATCACACACTTTAATTAATTGACCGCCTTTGGGGACCAGTTCGTATATTGTTTCTTATTTCTAATTCAATATGTAATGTATAATTTAAGGCTCATGATTCTCCCAAGAAAATATTTTAAAGCTTAATTTTGGGGCATATCAAAACCTTGTTATTTTACTAACTTTATATCTATACAGCTCATTGTGTGCATGAACCATCTTAATAGAGCCAAGTCCCGTGACATCACAGTGCTAATAAAAACATTTTCAGCATAAACAGTTTTAACTTTCTCTGTATTGTTGCTTCATTTTTTTTTACTTGAATTACACAGATATTAAACTACACGATCTGAACTACACAGGTATTAAACAAAACTCTTCTTCCTTGGCATACAACAATTGAAAAAAATCACGCAATTAAGTATTTAATAGAACAATGGAAAGAGTTTGAGCTCCATTTCAACGGCGTAATCTATTGTTAAAAATTAACACACAAACTATTATTGTAACATTTTCAAAAAATTCTGGACGAATTTTCTCGATAATTGAGGCTCTTTAAATTCAAGGCGAAATAAAAAAAATTAGAAGTTAGGTAAATAAAAGGCGATTAAATAAACGCACTTTATATAATAATAAAAACGCTGGGAAAAGTTTCATGGAATTATTAGTAAAATTAGCAGAGATATTTGAAATTCAAATAATGAACTTTCCGTGCCTTGAAGGATTCATCTTAAAAGTGAAAAATATATTTTCAGATATCCTCATACAATTTTTCCTAGTTTAGCAACAGCGAAATGTTTTTTTTAAAGCAACGGTGAAAGTAAAATCTATACTTATAATAAAGCTCAATGTGTGTGTGTGTGTGTGTGTGTGTGTGTGTGTGTGTGTGTGTTGGCGCTCTACAGACCACACCATTCAACCTACAGCTACCAAATTTGGACCGTGTATACCTTGGAGGCCGGGAATGTGCACCTGGGGGTTATGTTTTTGAATTTTTAACTAGAATTTTATTTATTTAAAAATTAAGCGAAATTTTGACGTGTTTCTGCTATAACTGCCGAAAATATTACCGCACAAAAAAGATTTTTACATGAAGTTAAAGATAAAAAATTTATCTTTTAAATGATACTAATGTTTTAATCTTAAAATTAAATTTCTATTTTTAATGAATTTTTAAATAAATATTTTAACTATGTTTTTCAATAATTTTTTTCGTCAAAAATAAAAATGAGGATTAAGCACGTTTCGCATTCATGAGAAAAAAAAATAGCTTTTTTCAAAGTGTTGCCATCACATTGATTAAAGCTCTAACTGAAAATAAATTAAATCTTTTTGGAAATGAAATCTGCAAAAATATAATTTTTGGCACGTGTCTGTAGGAAATGAAACAAATATGAAATATTATTTTTTCTAAAAATTAAATTCAAGAAAAATTATCCCGGATCCATTTTGATATTTAATGACTCATAAAATAATGAAGATGTAAACAAACTTATGGCATTTATTGATGGAATAACTCATATATTTTCCTTTTCAGGTTTGAATATTTTTACTTTTGTAAATATCGTCTGCGCGTGTTTTTAATTTCAGATAATTTTATTTTCCAGTCTAAACATCTGTACTTTTCTAAATATCGTCTGCTTATTAATTGCATTTTTCTCTCTTCTGTTTTTGGCAACTATTGAAATGTTATGTTTACTTTTGATGTGTTTGTTCTATTTAGTAATTTTGTATGTGGTGTTTTATTCGAACGGATATTAAGGAGAATGCATACACCACAAGAGAAAGCACAGATTTTATGGTGGTCATAGAATTAATTTCCAATCAACTAAATCACTGACTTTTAAGAGTTAATTTCTAATCACTTAAAATGACTGATTTATGAAGATTTGAATATCACTATTCAATAAAAAAAGGATAATTTTAGATTTTCCATCGATCGCTTCAAAGAAAATACGCCAATCAGCGCGCAGGTTTCTCAAGATTAATAATTGGCCTAAGATTATGAAAATGGTGAGTTTTTCTAAATTTTTAACATTTAAAACTTCATAAATAAGTCTTAGTTGATCGTGGAAAATAAAAACATTCATTCATTTATTTCAAATTTGGTGTGTCCAGAATATTTCTCAGAATATGATACCTTACTCCATTAAATTTAGACTTCATAATTTTTGAAATATATTTATAAGCAGGAACAAAATATTATTATTGATTTCATTTCAATCCTTTTGAAAGCAAAACTAAAAACTGAATTTTATATTGAATCTCAGAAATTTTTGTTGAATTATTGTTTGAGATATTACATAAACTATGAAAAATATTTTGTAGTTCACATAAGACTTAAATACCGAGCGATTATGTTTGCAATACTCATATTCAATAATAATAATAATTAATAAATAACAATAAAGATGATAAATAAAATAAAACGCTTGGTTTTATTAAAAAATATCTTTATATTTATTGCAATTTCCTCATTTCCACTTTAAATTAAAGGTGAAGTTTTACCGGAAATGGCAACAAATTAGCAAAATATATATAGTAAATTAACGAAACGATCTAAACAGTATAAGTTTGGTATGACTATCAAAATTTAAAGATTAAAAATGTTTTGTTTGAGAATCCTTTAAGAGACCAGTTACTTAAAATATTTAATTGAAAATTCTAGCGAGCGGTAATACTGGCGAACCGGCTGGTCGCCAAAGGCGGCTAGTTAATAATAAAACAAATATGAAAAAGGCATTCGGTGGAAGAATACGTGTTTTCAATTTTAGGATGAACCGTTTTTCATTGCACGGAAACTTTCATAATTTGAATTGCAAATATCTTCATCAATTTAACAGATAATTTTGAAACTTTTTGCTATGCCTTTATCATGGTATAGTGTACATTGCTTTGATTGGAGATTCGCGGCCGATTTTTATTATTTTTATTTTTTGAGTTATAATTTGTAACTTCCTTATTCCACTGTTAGGAGCGCTGCAATCTGTTTCAACAAATTTAGCGTAGTCACTTTACTTCAGTTGCTAGGCTTACTTTCTTAGCTATACGTGGCGTTTGAATTTAAAAGGCTTAGCAGGAGTTTACCGATCACTCTGTATGTATGTAAAAATTAATTTTGACGTCCATACCAAGATGTATTATCACATCTATATGCATCCGCATTTCGATTCTTATTGCAGATATTCAAGCGCATGAATCTGGCATAGCACGCGTCAAATTGATAGGCATGCGTTACGTCATGCGTTTCCTCCTATTGTTTGATCAGTTTTTATATTAATCGTAAGGCAAGTATTTAAAGCAACAAATAATATTTTAATGACAAAAGGTATATAAATTTCAAAATCGTCCTAAATCTGCGGACACATGAAAATTCGATATTCAAAAGTAAATTGGGATAAATATTTTGTTAAGTAACTCGCAAATATTTTATGATGTCAGAGAGAAAAGATAATATTCAATTAATGATTTTTAACATCTTAAATGAGATGATCTTAAATAGAAGAACACACTATGTCCATTCAGACATATTCTATTGTACCTCATACTTTGTGTTTTTTTTTTCCTATCTATTTGATGAGTTTTCTAGTACCTTTATCAATTTATTTTTGAGGAAATATTCACCGATTCTAATCTGCGAGTTATTTCAGCCTATAAAATTTTGCTTTTTGCTAAAACATCGTTTTGAGACAAATATATACAAAATTAAAATATGTTGTATTCTTTTCAATTTGATTTAGAAATTCAAATTATTAATTAATATATTTTTAACTAAAAATAAATTATATTAATTAAACTTAAAAATTTATCGTCCAAATATCAATGCTCCGAATTAAGACATCACATCTTACCTCTTCTATACTTGGATACACTTCGAAGAATCCTAGTTTCGCTCTCTCTTCAGGAGATACTTTATCTTCTTTAATTTTTCTAGAAGTGCAATCATAAAATGTTGTTAAAATTAATTTTGAAAAATTAAATTTGAATCTCAAATATTATTTCTCATATAAATTCTGAAACTAATGACTACATGATAGGAAATAGAAAAAATAATTGGAAATTTGGTAAAAATTCTAAGAAATGAAATTTTTTTTTGGTAAGAAAACAGACCAGCAGGAACGTTCTCTTGTTGATTTTCTCATACCATATACAATATGGCCGTTTTGTATTTAACATCGTAATATAGGGAGGATAATAGAATACGTATTTTGGAGACTATTGTTGACAAATTGGCCCAAAATGTCATACAAACATTTAATTTTTATATCAGGGTAAGGTATCAAATTTCAATTAAGTTCCATTTCTTTTCTTTTGGTATATTTTTCTTGAGTTATAGCGTTTACATACATACGAACTGACTGACTAATAAACAGTCAACTCGGAAGAATTTTCTTTTTTACAAAACTATTTATCTTTGGCTACCAGCATAATTGCAGGGGATATTAACAAACACACACACACATACACACACATTATATAAGCATTATTTTACGTGAAGCAGAATGCAAGTGCGACAAACAGTTAAGAGACTTTGTATTTTTAAGTTCATTCTATTCTCTCTCGGGAGACAGGCATGTTTTATTTACAAGTAGGTGCGGACAAGGCACGGTCCACTCTCTGCGCGCCACAAAAGCAGAAGTCGGGAAGAAGAAATAAATAATTTATCCCTCGTCTTATATAACATTAGATATGGATAGGGAAAATATTTTTTTACAGTTTTGATATATTATTAAGATTCTAATAGGGATATCTGACGTTTGTCAATCACAAGTAAGGGAAACACAGGGATTCTTTAAAAAGAATGTGCTTACTAGACATTTTTCTATCCCTTCACGCGGAGAATGAGAATGTGTCGGCGTTTAGTCGATTCAGCAATTTTACAAATCTTCTCTTGAATTAATTTAGCAGAGACAGTGGAATTGGATCAGGAAATAAGAGAATATTTTAGAATGAAGTTACTATGGGCTAAATTAAGATAAAATCTTGGAAATTAATTAATTAGAGTTAATTGAAATTAGAGTTTAAAATATCATTATATATATATATATTTCCATTTCCATGATTCTGCCAAATTTTTGGACATTAAAGTCATGTTATTTTAATTGTATTATGTATGTTCTCCTCAATATGTACATGAGCCTTTCTTATGGAGACCAGTCCCATGATAGCATAGCGCTGTCAAAAACGGAAATGCTTTTAAATTTCGTGGTATTATAATTTCATTTGTTTACTCATCTTGTGAACCATACAAATGTTAAATAAAATTCTTCTTTAGCTTCCAACAGTGGAAGAAATGCACGCGATTAAAAAACAATAGAAAAGGTTGGAATTTCGAGGCAACAATGTAACCTATTGTAAAAAATTAAGTTTCAAAAAATTTTAATTTCCAAAATTCAGGAAAAAATTAATATTAAATTGATGTCATTAAAAAAACCAAATGTCTACACTTTTAAATGGTGTAAAATATTTTTATGTGCAATAATATTTTCGGAAATTAGTGGAAAAACACAAACATTCAACCTAATTTTCAATTGATTAATAATTCAATCAAAATTTCCAAAATAATCACTCTGAGGTGCTCATTTCTACCCTCCAAGGTCAGCATATATGTGTCACACACACACATTCATCTTTATTATTAGTAGAGATTTAAAGTCATATCTCTGACAGAGTTCCTCTTACAGACTCTTCGGATATGTGTGTGAGATGCTTCAACTAAATTAGTTATTGCAACCCGAGTAGGTAAATTATTTTTACTATGACTGCATAAAACTAATTTTAGATTTCCATGACAGGATCTATCTCCTACGGGAGAGGTTGTACCTTATCCGTCATTAGGACTCAACTTTAATTCCCGCCCACCATACTGTTACGAAGAAAATCATTCGAAATGCTTCGGTAAATCGGGGGTCGGTTGTATGATTTCTTCAATTTTGAAAATCAATGTTAGTTTGTATAAATTTCCTCTCATAAATATTCATTTCTTTTTCTTTTTTTTAAAATTTACATGTTCTGATAACCCTTTTGCTTCCAGGGGATGAAGAAATATAATTTTAATTACTACGCTCAGTTTGGAGGAAGACGCTAATATAATGTTGTCATTGCGTAACGTTATAATAATGACGACCTTTAGTGTTACATTTTTTGAACTTACTAGAAAAGTATTGTATATAAATACTTGTGTTACAAATCTATTACGTTGTTTCCCAGCACGGTAAGTTCAATCACTGGAAAGACCGTTTTACGATCAGCTCTGCTGGATGCTGATTTCAGGGGTTGGCGACACACTTGAAGACCATTTGGAAACTTGGCGACGAATTTGGTGACAAAATAGATAATACTGGAATCTTCCAGAATTTTGACGATAGAGCGAATAGGAACTAAGATATGCCTGCTTATTCCAGAAACTTCTCTGCCTACAGGATCTATAAAAGGCCAGCAGTCTCAAGCCGAAGACAGTCGTGTACTCAATCGTGGAAAGAGATAACGGTGAATAGTTGGATTAATCCATCGAAGAGCAAGCTTGGTGTGGAGCTCAAGCGATTGTTGAATTGAGCTGTGTGCCGAGTTCTGGTTTTTATTGTAGAAGCACCATCGAATCGTGTGAGGAGTAGCCAATCTTGTAGTAGTGTGTCGGCAGTTGGGTACAGCTAAAGCGAGGAGACAATGGAGATTTGCAGGTGTTTGGAGCCCGTAGAGAGCAGCTACGAAGATTCCTTCCTCCTACTGAATTCTGTCTGGCCGCTTTCTGTGCTGGGGTTGTTACTAATACCGATTACTACTTGTGTGATACTGTTTGTTGTAGTGTGCAGCAGTGTGTTGACTAAGTTCTTGGCTGTATATTTGTTTCCTGGGTTTTCCTTTTTTCGTGTTTAATAAAAGTCGTCGTTTGTTATTGATGCCTTCTGATTATTTTCGCACCAATCATCCACTACAAGCGAACCCAATGACTTACGGACTTAGTGAATTTGAAGTTCCGTAACACTTGTAACAAAAAAGAAGTTATGGATTTTATGTAGAAAAATTTCAAATATCACCAGTTGAACTTGAATATTAGCAATGAAGATGTTACATTATACATAAAAATATTTTGAAATTCACCCAAAATTGAAAACCTAGCAGAATGATCTCCCTGAATAAAATGTTATGATGATAAAGATGTTATCGTCTTCCCCACATCTGCATACATTTATGGACGCTAGAAAAAAACCATGGGCGTCATTTGTGTTCAGATACTTATTTTCAAAGCCCCGCACATGAGAGTTGTGCATTTCGTAGTATGGTAAGTCATATCACTGACTCTCCGACCCGCCCGAAGACATACGGATAAAAATACTGAATGATTTACCGCCGCAACAGCAACACTGGCGAGAACTGTGGTTGAGTACTAAGGGCCATCACCGGCCACAGTACAACTCTTCCCGAAGGAAGTAAGTCCCGTCATCGATGGGAGGAGCCAGATCCCCACCTTTTTGTGTATCCTCCATGGTGGCGAGATCCAACCACCATACCGGAAGAATCTCATCCTCATTTCGAGATGCTCCCCGGGTTCCTGGTAGTATGGTCAACCAACTGACTCTCCGACCCGCCACGAAGGCACATGGATTTAAACCATAAGGCTGAATGACCGTACCGCCGTAACAGCAACACTGGTGGAAACTGTGGTTGAGTCCTAAGGGAAAGAAGTACGTCCCGTCATCGATGGGCGGAGTCAGATCTCCCACCTATTTGTGTACCCTCCAGGATGGTGATATCCAACCACCATGCCGAATGCATCTCATCCTCATATCAAGGTGCCCCCTCGGGGTCCTCGTAGTATAGTAAAGAAAATCGGTACTTTTAATATTTATTGCAGGAGTCATGTCGGAAAATATTTTCGAAATATCGATCTTTGACATGAATATAGGGTACAATATAGGCAATTATTTTTGGACGATTAATCACTGGCATGCGGTTGATACACAAGTACCAAAAAAATCGAATATGTATTTTGAAAACCATTTTTGAGTTTACATGCATATAAAAGAATAGATCGAAAGATGATCAAATCTCTGATAGATTTACTTCAAAATTTCTTATGAATTGTAACTTTAATATTATTATTATCGCATTTCCATGCATGCAAAAGTATAGACCGACATGTAGTCAACCTTTTGATGGATTCTAAATTTGACATGGATCTGTATTTTAGATCCTAAGCCTATCCACCAATTTTTATCTAACTAGCTATTTCTTTATGTTTTCTAATTGTCGTTTTCATTTTTATTCAGATAGCCAGTCAACAAACCTTCCTCCAAATGGATTTTACTCAATATTTGATAGAAATTTACAAATTTGGTGTTATATCCATACAAAATTTCATTCTTCATGGTCAAGGCGTTTTTGAGTTGTTTTGTTCACAGATAGACAATTTTCCAAATAGGTTTTTGGAACTCAGGGAGACCTAAAACATAAAAATTCGCCAAAATCTCATGTCTGCCTTTTTTTCTTTTTTTTTTATAATGATCATAGTACTTGCTCTTTGCATACTTCGTACACGAGAAAATGGGAAAAAAAATAATTAAAAGATTTGGAAAAATCAAGCACTTACTTTCCTATGTCATCAATGAGAATTTCATATGGCATTCGAAGTGAGGCCAGCTGTCTAACCAGGAAATATTTAATCTTTGGTTTTACCAGTACATCGGCCGAATGATTAACAGCAGTTGTGCGCAGCCAAAACTCCAGTTCCTGAAAAACATATTCAAAATTTAAATCTCTTCAAAATATATAAAAAGGTTGATGAAATTCAAATGATTATCAAATACCTAATCATTATAAATAAAAGATTTTTGCAATATTTATGATTTATCAATTTCTTTCATCCTTATTTGAAAATTTTCTTCAATTTGGCATTTTTATATACATAACACAATTTTACAGATGAGTGGTTGAAAAGAAGATTAATTTGAAGTTAACTTCAATTTATTTTTCCACGGGAGAGAATGGTTTGTAAATGGGGACCAAAGACGAAACCGTCTGTTCGTCCGCACGAGAGCGAAAAGGTGTGCGAAATTTTTCTTTTAGGGTTTTTTTTTCTATGTGGAGATTATTTCAGGAATTTTTTGACGCCTATCGATTCAGGAAAGGGAATCTTGGGTATCTTTGAAAGAAAGCCGTAGGAGCTAGGGATTTTTGCATGTTCTTTCAGAGCGTGAGAATTTCTGACTCAGAAATTTTTAAAGCCCGTGTAAGGAATAACTGAATAAAAAAAGAAGAACATGGATCAGGAAATAAAAGATTTTTTAGAATAAAGTAATATGGGCTAATTTAAGACAGGAAATAGAAAATTAATTAGAATATAAATTAAATTAAGAAATATCATTATATGTATGCCAGTTTATTGTTTGAAGAATTATACTAAAACTCTATATTTTTAGAAATTACCGAATCTCGATTCAAAATACGATAAACTACTATAACTACACAATCCTATAGCATTATGCCAGCACTACTTTCTCTCAATCAACATAAACTTACAGAAATGTATAAAGTAATAGTAGACTGAATGTTTTCCTCAACTTTTGATATGGAATCAATTTATTTTAACAGACAATCGCCTGTTTACATTAAAATATGAATACTTAGAATTTAAACATCCGGGATATTGGTATCATGGTACACAGCCTTTTCATTCGTGCAGGATTGCATGCAATATTTTGGTATCAGTTGTAGAAAATGGCTAACAAACCAGCGGGAGTGACCCCCCCCCCAAAAAAAAAATTTTCTTGCATAAGTTCTAATAAATATGTTATCCCAGTGAACGTCTTGAATGACATTGAATACAATAGTTTCGAAATATTAATCGTTGGCGTGGGTTTAGCCTTTTAACTAAATTTATCTTGTGGTCCCTGGCGAGTGTTTTGGCTATAAATCCCTGGCATGCCATCAAAAATATCCAAAAATCGAATCTGGGTTTCAGACGCGTTCTTCCCAACCGATTGAAACACAAATTTGACATAAAATTGCACTTAAAGTTGCAAAGTCACATATCAAATTTGACATATTTAAATCATCGCATTTTTGGAGTTATTGCGCTTACATGTTTCTGATAGAGCTCACCGGTGAACAGTCAACCCATTGTTAGATTTAGTGCGAAATTATGTTAAACCTGTTAACTAAACTAAATATGTTAAACCTGCGTACTAAATTTCATACATCCAGCAGTAGTTATTCGTAGTTATCGTGCTAACATATTCAAACAGCCGGACAGACAGACTTTCTCTAAACGGAATTTACTCAAATTTTGATAGAAATCTCTAAATTTAATTTTAAGTCTGTATACCAAATTTCATCTATCTTGCTCAGAGCCTTTTTTAGTTATCTTTGTCACAGACAGACAGACGAACATTTTCCAAAAATGTGTTTTTTGAACCAAGGGAAGTCTAAAACGTGGAGATTCGTCAAAATCTCGAGTTTGAATTTTTTGACGATTACTATACTTTCTCTCTATTTCGCACACGAGAAAGTATAAATAAAAGATGATGCATTCTGATAACAGTTCTTATACACAAAGAGAAAATGTAATTGTAAATGCATACACATAAAAAAACACACCTCTATAACTTTATGTATAGTTTCACTTAATAATTAATTTCAATTAAGACTATTAGTAATTAATTCAATAAAGGATTAATAACTTTTGTTAGACGCGATTATAAATTTCAAATGCATATTAATTTTGTTTGTTTTATGTGTTTTATTAATTGACCTTTCATCCCAAGTTTGCTAGAATTCTTTAATTTTGTAAAAAATTAAGTTCACAATGGAAAATTTAAACAATTTCAGAATTGTTAACAAACAACGTAATTCGTATTGAATTTGGACATGGCATCTAAAAGGGTGCTTGAGAAATATTTATTATTATAATTCATAATGATTATATTAATGAATAGTGAGTATTATTAAAGAATATACAGATTGGAAAAAATAATTACTATAAAATATGCCTTTTTTTATATAAGAAAATGATTTTTTAATGAAAATTCTAAAAATGAAAAGAAAAATCTTAAAAATGTGGTGCTCTGCTTAAAAAGACTGAAAGAAAAGTCTTAATAAAAGCATTTAATACAAAAATATTTATCAAGAATTTTTTTAAATATTACGATATAATAAAGGTAAAAGTTCTCTTTACTTAGGATAATTATACCAATTTTACTATTTTAATTTCTACTTGTAGATTTTTATAACATTTATTTGATATTAAATAATACATTATAAAACGTTTTTTTATTTTAAATATTTTATTAATAATCATTAATAATTTCTATACAACAGTTTTATTAATAATTTCTATACAACAGTACGTTTCAGAAGATGTTTTGGATTATCTACTAATCTTTTGTAAGGATTTTTAAAAAAATCTATTCTTCATATTGTCACTAATATCAAATGCCGCACGTCAAATTTGCCAAAATATATTTCATTAATGCAAAATCTTCTGTAAATAAATTTTATGTTATCAAATTGTTGATACATATAATAGGAAATTGTTGCGTATTATCATAAATGCCGTAAATTGCTATCAGTTTCATTTTTTACTTCAAAATTTTGTATATATTGCAAAGTGTAGTTCTTGACATAGGACATTTTGACATAAAAGCGATCATAAACACTCAAAATACGTAATTATAATATATTTATTTTATGCAAATTACAGATCGTAATGTTAGCAAAAAAGGAAAATATTTGTGATTTAATTTCCTATGTAATAAAAAAATGTATCAGAAAGCATGATAAAGTATACTTACGTCAACATGTTTAGCATGAAGGTCAGATAAGCTTTTTAATTGCGATTCTGTTGTAGGTGTAATACGTAACAGGGAATATCTAAGAATAAAATAGCACTACGAAATATACATAAATTACATCAAAACATACAACAAATATTAACTAAAAATAATGCTGTTAATGGTAAAACAAAGGTAAAATAAAGGTTAAGGTAAATGGTAAAACAAAGGTAAAATTTAGATCTAAAATGAATTTAAAATGAATTTATAAAATATAGATTAATATTTATCGAAGAGTCCATTTGCTTTTCCTAACATGGTAGCTTTAGCAACTGTGTCCAAATTGTTATAAAAAGCTGAAATATGACAAATAAATAAATATAAAAAAAGGCAACTTACCCATCATAACATACTTGATTACATAAAAATATATTAAACCAGCTCGTCAAAAAAGTAAATATGAGACATGCTTGAAAGTACACAGACATTTTAAGAAGTTAAAAGTATGATTAAAAACGAATTCTTTTTTCAGTTAAAATTCGTAGACAGTATCTTTCAAACAATAAGCGAACTTTTTCATTACCAAATCCGCAATGCCCAAGCCAGCTCAGTTTTAACTATATAAGCATTTGCACATTTTAGAGCTATGTTAGCAAATTTCATTTTAGTCTAGCAAAACAGGCGATGAACAGGTATTATTTTAAAAACCATCCTCAGTACAATGCTCGATTACTGGAAACTTGATTTTTTTTTTTGTGCGAGTGCGCTAGAAATCAATTCACATATGTATGCTTGAAAAATATTTAAAAAGGTATTGCAATCATGATTATTACTTTCATATGTGAAATATAGAAACTATTTTAATAGTCAAGAAATTCGATCTCCATGTTTGGATCAGTTTTCATTTTTTATATCTCTCTGACTTAAAAAAATTAACGGGGGTTGGAACTAGCTCAAAACATCGTAGTATAATAATGCTTTAAACTATATTCGCCTATTTTTTTTTATAAAACTTATCCCTAATTATATATCCAAAAGAGAAATATAAATTATAGAATACAAGATGCTATTTAACATAAAAAGAAATAGAAATGAATCGGCCCTGAAGACTTTATCAAGGATCACCTGCCGATAGAGATTCAAACTGAGATTGCCTTTAATAGGGATTCGAAAATTCAAGTAGGTATTAATTTTTTATCTTTTATTTCCAGCAAGATTGTAATAGTCAAGAATTTCGATCTCGATATTTTGATCAGTCTTTATTGTCCGAAACATCATAGTATGATAATGCTTTAAATTTGTTTCACTTATATTTATTTTATTTAAAAAATTTGCTTTTAATGGTATATCTAAAAGAGAAATATCAATTATAAAAGACAAGGGGCAATTTAACATAAAAAGAAATGCAAATGAGTCTGCCCTGAAGACTCAATAAAGGATCACATATCGATAGAGATTCAAACTGCGATCGCCCTTAATAGAAAATCAAAAATTCAGGTAGGTATTTAGTTTTTCATCTTCATTTCCATTGGTCAGGAGTAAACTATATCGTTTCCTCTTGCCATCTGTGCAAATCATAGGTGTAAGCTAGCTTGTGTTCTAATTTTAACTTATTGTTTAGATTTACACATTTGCATTTTTGTATTTGAATTTCTTGTTTTTAATATTTTACTGAATCTATATTTATTTAAAAATATATTTATTTTAATTTTTTTTCGTAACCTCTCAATCTCAGATGATTTTCGGGTCACGAGAGATCAATTTTTGGACGAAATTCAACCGTCTTACAAAAGGGGGGGGGGAAATCTCTAGTTTTGAATCCTTGACCTTTCATGGAGTCCTCAGATTCGAAAAGCAAAATTCAGTTTTTTATTCGAACTGGTATCTTGTCTTTCGTAATTGACAAGATACCAAGATTTTGGACAGTTTCATTAGTGATTTTAGATACAAAGGTATTTTGAGCTCTCCAAATGTACACTTATTTTAATAGATCAATGTTTCATATTATTTCTTCGCTTTAAACTTGTTTTAAATATAATTTTAATTATAAAGTAGAGAAACCCGTGCACACAAAATTTTATTTAATATCATCGTAATACGCGGGAGTATTATTCTAATAATTAAAATAATAAAAAAAGTTTTATTGTAAAACACACTTAAAATATTTTTAAAAATTAAATTAGGGAAATAATTGAGGGGAAATAAAATTGGTATCATTGAAATCATCAAAATCATTTTTGTATCAATTTTTTTAAAATTCTAATGTGGCGAAAAAATTATTTCTGTGAAATGTGCTGCTCTGATGTTAATGAGATAAAAGATTAAAATAATTTTAATGAATTTTTGATTGAAAGTATAATTAAAATCTTGAAAAATTGCTTATTAGAAATCCTTTCTATTTAAAAAGTAATTGCTCAAAAGCTTTGGTTGCTGTAAGTTCACGAGAGCTTCAGGTAACATTTCCGAATGTTTTCAATGTTTTTTCCTTTATTATGAATGTCGTTTAATGTAATTAACAGATGGTAAGCTAACCTCTGTACAACAGGTGATATAAACATAATCATGTTAAAAAAATCTCTTTATCATTTTGTATGCTGAAATTTGAATCTCTCTTTGTTCAGGATAGACTGCTCTTCCTCTGTACTCCGGAGCATTTCTATTACCATCGAAGTATATCCACTAGAGGTAGCCTCACACATGTAGCGTTAAGTGCGAGATATGAAACTGGAAGGAACTGCAGAAAGAATTCGAATTCTTGAACACAAAAGATTTACTTTTTTCCCCTCAATGTTCTATATGTAGTAATGTTCAAGTAACGTGTAAGTGTGTAAAATGTTAATGCACGTTTTAAATTCAATATAATATTTTAAACCAGAACGTGCTCAGCATTATTTGATGAAATTCATTCATAAATGGATTTTTTGAAGCTAACTAATAGTGAAACAAAAGTTCTGCTCCCCAGAAGTCAGAAAAGGTAGGTCAGTGTTGATATTATATTTCTTGAACAATATGCCTACAGATTCTGATAAAATAAGAAATGAAATTCTTAACGCTTTTTGTCACACACACACACATTCACTTTTTTCAACGTCGTCCTTGTGCAAAGATGTTTACTTGGCTTTTTTATTGTAATAATTATTCCTTGTCGTAGGGTTGGCGATAATTATCCATACCATTTCTTCAAACGAGTAAGTCTTAACACTAAACCTACCGGCATTTCACCGATACATTGGAATTGCCATTGGAAGCGGTCATTTGACCGGCTCGTGGTAGCTTTAGTGTTAAATCGATGCTTGCTTGCTTGGTTTTTTACAAGAGCATCAGAGTAAATATTGCTTTCCATATTTAGCTGCGAATGCAACTCTGTGTCACACACACATACATTATTCAATGCCTTCCTTGGGTAAATATCTTTATTTGGATTTTTTAATACAATATTTATTCCTTTTTGTGCAGTTAGTGATAATTATCCATATTGTCTTTGCAAACGAACAGGTTTTACATTTATGCTTGTTTGGTCTCTTTACAGTAACATTAGAGTGAATATTGGTCTTCATACTTAGCAGTGAATGCCATTTTGAAGCTAAGTCCGATTCTATTGAAAAATTAATTACATTTGATATCTAGTGTCTTTCTGGAAAAAACGAGTTGCTGAAATTAAAAGCTCTTCTCCAGTGAACAACGGAGTCAAAATTACGGTTTAAAGCTGATTCAGGAAGAACTTTTTTTCAAGATTACTTAAAACTGCAGTAAATTTATTGTTAAAGTTATTGTGAAGAGAGTTTATTGCAGTCTGACCTACATTTGTATTTGTAAGACATTCCGTATCAAAATGCAATGAAAAATTAACGAATCAACTGCTAATTATAGAAAAATTAAATAATCACAGAAAGAATGAAAAAATTATTTCCCAGGAATTATTTTTTTGTTATTTGAACGAAGAGCAAGTCTTTCCATGAAGGAGAATAATTTTACTTGCTATTAATTTTTCCAGAAAAAAAATCTCGAGGGACTCGGTTTTCCACTTTAGTTTTTCCTTTCAATTTTTTTGGAAACTGAAAGCGTCAAAAATAAAATTACATTAGAATGTAGATGATCTACATTAAGTCCCTAAAATTTTTTCTTTTCCCCTACGGAGAAAGACATGTCTGTCTTATAGAAACTTCCCATATTTTTTTTATAGAAAAAAGTCATTCGGGTTTCTACTTCAATTTATTTCAGTTAATAAAAACACAGAAAAATAACAATTGCAGTTAAAAATCAATTTTTATTATTACTTGTTCATAACATAACAGAATTTTTATATGAAATACGAGTCGGAATACAACTTTTCAGCCATATCGAATCCCATAGCTTTGACGCCTTCCCACGTCTCCTTCGCTGTAGGCAAAATGAAACGTGTAGGCAGAAGAAAGCCGAATCTACCTTTGTCCCTCAATTCGAGAACGTAGGCATATTTGGGACATATCACGTCAAAGACCCAATCTCTGGTACTTCCTGTAATTGTATCTGCAAATAACAAAAATTAGTGAAAAAGTAAAATATTCAAAATGTTGTATTTAATATTAAGAAGCCTCGCCACTATGATTCAAATTATGCTTTGGAAAATAACTCTTTTCTTTAGCAATTCTAAATGGCAAAATTTACTTACTCTGATAAAGGAATTATATAAAAGAACATTTTATCGTTTTTGAGTTAATTTTTGCACAAACAGACAGATGGACATTTTCAAAAATTGTGTTTTTCGAACTCAGGGAGCTTTAAAACGTGGAGATTCGTTAAAATCTTGAATTCGAATTTTTTGATGAATACTATACTTTCTCTACACTACGTATACGAGAAAGTAAATATAACGTCCTGGCATAGAAGATTATTCTAGGAACATTCAGATAACATAGGCATTTATTATTCTAGGAACGCTCAGATAACAAACACGATAGCTAGTTCGGTCGAATTAATACTTAATTCAATATTGTTTAAAGGTAATTTTCATTGATGTATATTGCATCTGTGTTCAATGGAGGTGCTTAATAAATTCCAAAATCGGTGCATTTTTAGATATTTATTAACGATAATAGGTGTATATAAATATTGTTGTTGTTGTTTCTAACGGCACTTGCCACGAACAAGTTCGCTGACAAAGTCAGCGATTTTAAGCCGAGGGTGCGTCTCTTGTTTTTTAGTAGCGCCAACTAGGGCCAGGAGTGCGTCTTAGCTGCTAACGTATCACATTCGCTTACACAACCCCTTTTTACAGGGAGGCACGTTCACACATCTCACAGATAGAACAGATGAAGAACAACCATGCCCGAACCGGGACTTGAAACCAGGACGCCCAAATCACGGGGAAGACGTGCTACCCCTATGTCAGGATGCCTCGTATATAAATATTAACTAAACTATTTGCAAAGCTTAAAGTTCATGACACTCCTTCCACATTCCATCCATTGGGTTCCATGTCTGCCACGCAAGTCCCCGTTCTCGGGAATGGCTATTGACAAACACTATGTAAACAAGAGGTGGAAGAGACTTCTGTGCACAATCCGCAACAATGTAAAACGAGTTTTTGTACGATAAAAGACTTCGAAGTTATTTAACAGAAATTTTAAAGTTTAGTTGGATATTGATTATATATATATTTTTTTAATTTTGAAAACTTATTCTTAGTAAACGCCTATTAATAGATAAGTAGCTACAGGCCAAATTTTGTAACAATAGAACCAACGGTCTACACTGTTAAATGTTTTGAATGACTTTTGCATCATTGAACTAACAGAAAGCATTATCACTTTAAAAAATTCCAGACAGTTAAAAATTTACTCACATGTGGTCATTTCAGTCGACCCAGTTGTGAATTTCGTCCCATTCACAGATTCCATAGCTCGAATCGCTACTTCAGCTAGACGTCTCTATGAAGTATAAACAAATATTCAAAATTAAAAGAAATGACTCATTTCGGTGATTTTTATAAAAGTCAATAAAATTAGGGAATAAATTATGTTACTGAATAAGAATACAATTTTTGAGTGCGAAATGCATAATTACACACGCCTATGAGAAACTTTCATAGAAGATGGCATAAAAATCAATTTTGACTATTAGTTCCTTTGTTCATATAATTGATATTCTTGCCAAAATTGGCGAATTTTCGTGAGCATTCAGGTTCACTGAAAATCTACAAATTCATGAAAGAACGCGAAGGTAAATCATTGATAGATTATAGGCTGAAATCGCAAGCTATTACTGAATTACAAGCTATTATAGTGCATTGAAACATCAAGTGTCATCTGTAAATTTTGGAAATAATAGAGTGGGAATAGAATATGGAATAGTAGAATATCAAAAGCCCCAGTCTTAACGATTAGCTCTCTAGTTCTTATCGCTGCCGTAATTGACTCATTTTCATGAACATTCAGGCTCACTGAATATATATATATATATATATGCAAGCTTATTTTGGTTGAAGCAGAATGCAGGTTCGAAGACATTGAAGAGACAATTTACATTTTAAAATTAATTTTTATATCCATTCCGGGAAAGCATAATTATTTACAAGCAGAGACGCGGACAAGGTACGTACTTTGTGCTAAATTAAGATAAAGCTTTGGAAATTAATTTGGTTTAAAATATCATTATATATATATATATTCGTCAAGATCTCGAGTTCGAATATTTTAAACATTACTATACTTTCTCTATACTACATATACGAGAAAGTAAAAATGCTAATTTTGAGATTTCAGACATTTTTTTATTGTAGTTAACTACTATTAGTTAAATTCATGTTCTGGCATGATGGGATTCGTTTTTAGCATTTCCCCACCAAATGTAAACTAATTTCCTCCAGCATTTTAGAAATCTAGATACGAGATTTTAATTTTCCTTGACATGAAAATCCAAATTTAATATACGTCCGAATACTTAAAAAATAATAAATGAAAAGAAAGAAGTACCATTTTTATAAATTAAAAAATTATATTTGCAGTTAGTCTATTATTAATTAAAATTCGTGCTCTAGCAAAATAGAAGTGGGTTTTTTAAAGCGAAACTAACAGAAGTGTTCTTCCTAAAACTTTCTCACACTATCTAATAAAGGTGTTATAACAGAGAACACCTTTCACAGCATTAGGTTGCAGTAGTTACGAAATATTAATATTTGGCATGAATACAGAATTTTTAATCCATCTGTTATCTTGGCGAGTTATTTGACGTTTAAGCCCTGGCATGCGGTTATTAACATTCGAAAATCGAATCAGTATTTTAGATGCGTTTTTCCCAATCGACTGAAACAAGAATTTTTTTAAAAAGTTATACTTGTAGTCACAAAATCACATAACAAATTTTATATATATATATAATGATATTTTAATTCTAATTTCAATTTAATTAATTTCCAAGATTTTTGCTTAATTTAGCCCATAGCAACTTCATTAAAAAAATATTCTCTTATTTCGTGATCCAATTCCACTTTCTCTACTTAATTAATTCAAGAGTAGCTTTGTAAAATGGCTGAATCGGCTAAAAGCCTCACATTGGCACGCTCTGCGAGAAGGGATACAAAGTAAGCACATTCTTTTTAAAAGATCCCTGTGTTTTCCCTTACCTCGTCGACGCGTATAGCGAAAAGCCTTATCGAAATCTCATTATATATTAGCACTATGAAGAAACATTTTCCCTATTAATTTCTCAGGTTATATAAGACCAGGGATAAAATTTCCAAAGCTTTTTGCTCATTCTTCTCTGTGTCGTTCTGTGTTATGTGTGTGCTCATCGCTTTTACATATGCCTGCTTCTCCAAAATGAAATAAAACGGCGTCACGAAATCGAAAATCTTTTCACTGTCTTCAAAACTGCATCCTGCTTCACATAAAATAATGCTTACATATATATATATATATCTAATAATTATAAATAAAGTAAGTATTAAATTATTAAATATAATATCAATATTGTTATGATTTCACCCAAATGAAATATCAGTATAGTAATGATTTTAAATAAAGTATTTTAGCTGTAAATAAAAACGCAAAATTCAAAATTTCAGGTAAAAAACTTGGATATGAAAATAATACTTGCAAAATTGAAATATTTCATAGTAAACATTTGGAACTGAAACCATAAATATAAGATTCAAAAATATCTATTGAAAAACTTAGATATGAAAATAATACTTGTAAAATTGAATGGTTTCACATAAAACTTTTGGTAATGTAAAGAAATGTAAGATTCATGTATTTCAAATAAATCATTTGGAAATGATAATAATTGCAAAATTTAAAAATATCAAAGGAAAAACTTGGAACTAAAAATAATTGTAAAACTGGATGTTTTCATATAACTTTTGGAAATGGAAATAAATGCAAGATTCAGACTTCATACAAAACACTTGTAAATGAGTGTAACAAACAAAAAGATTCAAAACACTCTTATGATAAAATATCTGAGAAATAATAATATAAAAAATATTTGGTTATTGAGAAAAAATTTTGTATTTGCAAACAAGTATTTTGGCACAGTAATAATAGAGGGTAACATTTCGGAGATGTAAACATTTCTCCTGAGGTATTTACTACATTAGCCTAATTATCACGTGCCATTATGTAGTATATAAAAATCTTGGTCTGTTACTTTTTTTCATTCACAAGATCTGTATGCATATTAAAACATAAAAGCACTCTGACACAATAAATACCAGAGTACAGTTTAATTATAATCAGAGATGTAATAACTTTCCTCTCAAGTACTCACTAAATTTCTCTGATATCATTTGTCATTATTTTTTATTCTTTAATTTAAAAACCTTGGAGTTAGATAAATTTAATTTAATTTAATTATTTGAGGAAATCATTTTTCTTGATTTTAATAGCCTGTACATAAATTTCAAATTACAATATTATGAATAAATTTTAAGTAATAGCTATGAAAAAAATTAAAACCATCATAATATTTAAAATAATAACACATGAAAATATCATTTGCAATTGTATTGTAATTGGAAAATTCAATTTAAAATAAAATCAAAAGTACAAAATATAAATCTTGACTTTCACTCGTTGAGTCAGTTGATGAATGTGTTTTTTTAAAAAACACTATTCACTTTTTTTAATTAATCACAAACGGCAATTTTGAGCACTGAACTGGCACTATAGACTACTGGAGAATAAACAGAAAGTGATCAGTATATTTTGGTGATAATGTAAAACACAAATGATATTTTGAAAATCTGGTTGATTCAATTTAGCACAAAATAATAGCAACAACTTCTTTATGTTGTCAAAGAGCATCAACTTCTTGAAGATATAAGGAGCAGGTACATGAAAATATGGAGCACAAAAGATATATATTGAATAGCAGCACTGGAACGTTGGATGAGACCACAGGTTACAGAAGACATAGAGTAGAGCATATCAACGGAGTCGAAGAATTTCAACATCATGGAACAACGTGACCGAACGGCGCAGCGAAGCTATGCCTCTGGAGAATGTAGACAGCTGGCCATGACGAACCACGGCCACGGAGACGGCTGGCTTTGAAAATAAGCATCGGCGAAAACCTATTGCGTCATTAATTTTACTTGTCTCTACCGGGGATTTAATTTTAATTAATTTCACCTTTTTGCACAGGAAACTATCCTTGTCGACAAAATAATATGTAAGCATTATTTTATGTTAAGCAGAATACAGGTGCGACAATCAGTGAAAATACTTTGCCTTTTTAAATTAAATTGCATTTTCAAATTCGAAAAAATTCGGAAAATATTTTTTTATAGTGCTAATATATTATTAAGATTCTGATAGGGATTTCTGACGCATGCCAATCACAAGTAAGGGAAGCACAGGGATCTAATACAACAGACAGACAGCCAACCCCTCATTGGATTTGACTCAAAGTTTGATAGGTGTCTACACTATCGAATTTAAATGTGTGTGTAAATATTATTCATATAGTTCTCTTCGTTTTGTAGCTATTATGTTAACTTATATTTGAACATCTGGACAGATAGCCAGCTTTCTCTGAGCGTAGTTTGCTCAAGATTTAATAGAAATCTACAAATTTAGTATAAATATCGTACACCAAGGCCTTTAACAGAGGCGATAACACCAAGAAAAGAAACAGTTTATGAAAGGCATGTAAATACCATTCCAACTATAAAGTTGGTTGTTATGTCAAAGATTTGTGAATATTTTGGGAATAATTATTTACCTGTTCATGGAAATTTGAGGGTAATTCAGTCGTATATCCGTATGGATACGATAACTTTTGGGAGTAACTATGAAAGTCAAGAAATAGTATCAAACGTCCTTTTAAATTATCCAACATAAAATCGGCAATAGCTTTCGTTTCGGGCTCCGAAAAAGCTGTGGGTCCTGCGTAGAAGTCAGAACAAGGTCTTAAACTTGCGCCTGAAGTGTCTGAAATAAAATGAAACTTAATAAGATGTTAAAGAAATCAATATTTCTTGAATATATACGCGAATTATATGTCACATCCTCTTCGGGATATTTATTGTTATTTCAATACCTATTACAATACAAAATGCACATGCGATATTGAAGCGCTTCCAAGTAACTTTTGTATTTCAAATTATGTAATATTTATATTTAATTACGGATTTAAAAATTAAAAAGGCAGCAATTTGACAAAACAGCCAGGCACGTCATTGTAAGTGAAAGGGTTAAAAGATTTACAATGAAATTATTATCTCAATTATACTAATATTATGCAACAATTTTAACATTGGTAATAATTTAACAATTATACATAACAATCAGACATATTAAATTTAAACAATTCTTACAACGTTTATAATTAATTTCATGATATTATCAAATGTAGTAAAATTACAACCGAATTGAAATGAATAAGTTTATAATAGAAAGATCGGCAATTAACAATAAAAGGTTCCACTGAAGTCGGCACTTGAATTAATTATTCATAGAATGATTCATCGAAATTGCTGACCCACGCCAATTCTCACATTTTCAGCTAGATGCGCAACAGCACTGATTTAGTCAGCAAATTCTTTTATTATGCGCATCAATCAGCGCATTTTCTATCCACGGAGAGAAATAAATAAAATGAAGTTTTGCGTGATTATTCAAATTACTGAATAGGCGAATTTAAATGTCAACTTATGGCACATTTAGCTTTACGTTGGCTTTTTTTGTTATTAATTCATCATATATTACACATATTAAATAATAATATTTATTTTTTAAGCAAAAATAACCAATGTATTTATAATATATTGAAGGCTGACAATGTATTCATAATCTATACTTATAATAAAGCTCAATGTGTGTGTGTGTGTGTTGGCGCTCTACAGGCCAGACCATTCAACCTACAGCTACCAAATTTGGCACGTGTATACCTTGGAGGCCGGAAATGTGCACCTGGGGGTTATTTTTTCGAATTTTTAGCTAGAATTTTATTTCTTTAAAAATTAAGCGAAATTTTGACGTGTTTCTGCTATAACTTCCGAATATATTACCGCACAAAAAAGATTTTTACATGAAGTTAAAGATAAAAAATTTATCTTTTAAATGATACTACTGTTTTAATCTTAAAACTAAATTTCTATTTTTAATGAATTTTTAAATAAATATTTTAACTATGTTTTTCAATAATTTTTTTCGTTAAAAATAAAGATTAAGATTAAGCACGTTTCGCATTCATGGGAAAAAAAATAGCTTTTTTCAAAGTGTTGCCATCACATTGATTAAAGCTCTAACTGAAAATAAATTAAATATTTTTGGAAATGAAATCTGCAAAAATATAATTTTGGGCGCGTGTTTGTAGGAAATGAAACAAATATGAAATATTATTTTTTCTAAAAAATAAATTCAAGAAAAATTATTTTATGATCTTTTACACTCTCTATACAGGGTGTTTATTCAGTGCCGGATCCATTTTGATATTTAATGACTCATAAAATAATGATGTAAACAAATTTATGGCATTTATTGATGGAATAACTCATATATTTTCCTGTTCAGGTTTGAATATTTTTACTTTTGTAAATATCGTCTGTGCGTGTTTTTAATTTCAGATAATTTCATTTTCCAGTCTAAATATCTGTACTTTTCTAAATATCGTCTGCTTATTAATTGCATTTTTCTCTCTTTTGTTTTTGGCAACTATTGAAATGTTATGTTTACTTTTGATGTGTTTGTTCTATGTAGTACTTTTATATGTTATGTTTTATTCGAGCGGATATTAAGGAGAATGCATACACCACAAGAGAAAGCACAGATTTTATGGTGGTTATAGAATTAATTTCCAATCAACTAAATCACTGACTTTTAAGAGTTAATTTCTAATCAATTAAACTGACTGATTTATGAAGATTTGAATATCACTATTGAATAAAAAAAGGATAATTTTAGATTTTCCATTGATCGCTTCAAAGAAAATACGCCAATCAGCGCGCAGGTTTCTCAAGATTAATTGGTCTAATATTATGAAAATGGTGAGTTTTTCTAAATTTTTAACATTTAAAACTTCATAAATAAGTCTTAGTTGATCGTGGAAAATAGAAACATTCATTCATTTATTTAAAATATGGTGTGTCCAGAATATTTCCCAGAATATGATACCTTACTGCATTAAATTTAGACGTCATAATTTTTGAAATATATTTATATGCCGGAACAAAATATTATTATTGATTTCATTTCAATCCTTTTGAAAGCAAAACTAAAAACTGAATTTTATGCTGAATCTCAGAAATTTTTGTTGAATTATTGTTTGAGATATTACATAAATGATTAAAAATATTTTGTAGTTAACATAAGACTTAAATACCGAGCGATTCTGTTTGCAATACTCACATTCAATAATAATAATAATTAATAAATAACAATAAAGATGATAAATAAAATAAAACGCTTCGTTTTATTAAAAATATCTTAATATTAATTGCAATTTCATCATTTACAATTTAAATTAAAGTTGAAGTTTTGCCGGAAATGACAACAAATTAGCAAAATATATATAGTATATTGAACGAAACGATTTAAACAGTATAAGTTTAGTATGGCTATCAAAATTGGAGGATTAAAAATGTTCTGTTTGAGAATCCTTTAAGAGACCAGTTACTTAAAATATTTAATTGAAAATTGTAGCGAGCGGTAATACTGGCTAATCGGCTGGTCGCCAAAGGCGGCTAGTATATAATATATACAACCCAGTATTCATATTATATTGAAGAAAATAGAACCTGCATTTTGAGTACTGTTTTATTTTATTTTTTTCGATTGATTGAAGTTAAAATTTAGTACAGAATTACAATTTGGTAGAAAGAATACATACCAAATATCCTTTATTTAATTCTTTGCAACGTTTTTGAATTGTCGCTTTTACTTACTTGCGAAAGTACAGACTGACAGATGGTTAACTTCTTGTTAGATTTAGTTCAAAATTGGTTAATGATCGGCTGTTTAAATGCTGAATCTATGTACCAAATTTTATTGATCTGGTATTCTTACTTTTTATAATTACCGCATTTACTTGCATTCAATCAGACAGACATAACACCTCTCCATGTCCCTGCGACTATAATCATTACGATTATTCAAACAGTTGGGTGGACATGGAGAAATATCAGACAGACAGACAGACATATGCCCTCTAAATAGATTTTCTTCCTTTCTGGAAATTTAAAATTTGATATTAAGATTACATACCAAATTTCATTTACCTACCTCAAAGCGTTTTTGTGTATTCATATTCACAAATAAACAGACAGTTATAAATCCAAAAATTTATTTTACTTCCTCGGGGAACTACTGAATCTGAAAATGTCTCAAAATCTAACTAACTTTTTGACAATTATTTACTGTTTATTCACTTCTTAAATGAAAAAGGAATAAAAAAATGACACCTTTAAAGTTTATGAATGTTTTAAAATAATATTTTTTTTCAAAGTACCCATACATATTAACTAAATGAATTCAAGAATTATTTATTAGGCCAATACATATTATCCCTATTTTACCTATTCTACATAAATTCTTTCATTTCATTCACCAACTTTACTTATTTCTTTTTCCCAAACAATCGGCATTTTATTTAAACGACCAGGATCCATTTTCTAACTGCACTGTAAAGTGAAGCGGTTTTCAGAAAGGTAATTATTCGCTGAATGCTTCTCTATCATTAAATTACCCTTTCGGTTGCTCAGACTATGCTGCTGCTCTATTTAATTCTACTATTTTTATATCTGTATCATTTTATACAAATATAATGACAATAGAATGAAATAATTTTATTTAAATTGATATAAAGTATAGTATTTTCTCTACTAATAATATAGATCTGTACATGTGTCCATGTATTGACGCTCTATAACCCCGACTACTTGATCTAGAGCTTTTAAATTTGGCACATTTGTAATTGGAGGCTGAGAATATGCACATCGGAGCGAGTATTTTAAAAAAATTTATTAGAATTTCAATTAATAAAAAATTTAGTGAAATTACAGTCTTTTACCAAATAGATTTCGAAAATATTACAACACAAAAATGATTTTTTAAAAATTTAAAATTCTTAAACTGATCGTTTCAACGATTCCAACTTTTTTACCGCATTACTTTTTTTCAATTTTTATTCAGTTTTCAAGAATACTTTAAGCATATTCTTTAATAATATATTTTATTGTTTAAGTGAAGCTCAAATCACTTTCATTGCTGCTACTAGTGTTTTACCCTAGCTTTTTCCATTGTTGATGATTACATATAAAGACTGGGCTTATTTTTTTCTGTTCTGAATAGGTTTCAGTATAAGACAAACTTTTAATATTTTTTTTAAATTTGTTGTACTTATAATTGTTTAACTTCAGAACCAAGCAAAGAGAAAATTTTTTTAAATGTGCACATCTAATTTAATTGGATGTATAAAATAAAGACGATAAAATTATTGAAAGCATTATTAGGACAATGAAAAGAACAATGTATTCTAAAATACTAAAAATTGTATCTAACAGAATTTGGAGTTTAAAAGTATTTTCTTAAAAAAAACCTATGAATTAAAAAATGCAGAAAAAAAATGTTTGATCGAAATTTTTAGCATCCCCTAATTTTGGCGAACAAACTTGTCGCTAAAGGCGGTCAGTATTCAATAAAAAGAAATAAAAAACACTCTTTCCCTATGTATTTAATATTCGCCTATTTTGTTTTCAAAGTGACTGCATCATATAATATGGAACTGATATTCATAATATCAGAAGATATTTGAACCGAATATCCATCGCCGTTTAATTGTATTATTTATTAATTTCCATATAATATCACAAATTTCTGATTTGAAAACTATTAGCTTCTTAAATTTTTGCTGAATAGCATTCTGAAGCTTCTTAATAAATCGTCTGTGTGCACGAGAAAACGAATTTAATTTTTTGTGACGTCAAATGAAACATCGGAGCAGTCGGAGATATTTTTAGAGTTATATTTGTTAGTTTTGCTCAGTTGCTTAAACTGATGCTGAGAATGTTAAAAGCCAGACAATTTTTAGCCCTGTTTTGTTGGCAAATTAGTTGGCAATCACCATATTGCCAACTAATTTCTTACACCATTACTTATTTTGGAAACTAAATAAAATTAATTAAACAAAATTTATAACATCATATTGATGCATTTTTTTGCTCATTATCTAAATTTAATGTATAGTTGGTAATTTTTCAGAGAAAAAAATAATTCTAACAGTAATTTTTTTAAACTTTGCAAGCAATAATTACTCCGCTAACTCTTTCTTTACTGTGATTTCTTGAACTTAAAATTTTTTTAAATAAAATAATTGAAAAATTTGTCAGGGAGATCCTTAATAGTTTTGTTAAGCGCATTGCTATAAATCCAATTTTAATCCCGTATAAATTTATTAGTTAAAATAATTAAAAAATATTGTTTCAAAATATTTTCATAAATTAATTAAAATTAAAGAAAAATGTCTGAAAATAAAACTCTACATCATTGTAAAGAATAATTTTTGAATTTTAAAGTGGCATAAAAATAGTTTCCGAGCAATAATATGCTTCGAACTTATTAAGGAAAAACCATGAAATTTTGAAAAAGCTATAACCTACTATTCATGTAGCAATTACACGCCAAATAAGTTATCCCTAGGTTCAACTGTCTGCCCTGTTAGTATTTTGAACTATTTTTTCATCATGTTTATAATACTTCGCAGATAGTATTGCTAGCTGTAAGCATTATCATATTAAAAATTCAAAGGAACAAACAACTGAAAAATTTATATTTGTATCTTAAATGTAAGAATTTTAAAATATGGAGGTCTTTTTTTAAATTTTTAATATTATTATTATGATAATCTGATTCATCAAATATTATTTGAGACAATTTGATTATATATATAAACAAATACAGACTTATGCATTTTAGAAGCCTTATATAGTTTTGTTCATTGTCCTGTGCATTTTTGTTCATTTTACTATAAATATATTACAATAAATCGTATCAGTCGTTAAAAATAGAAGTACTTTAAGAAATTTTCTCCATTATGTATTTCCAATAATAATTTTCCTGTATTTACGATTTTCCTGTAATTGTGAATACAATAAAATTTCCAAAACAAATTTTAAACATGCATTTATTGAAATTTATTCATGAACGAATCAATAAAGCGAATTTTCATATTTTGATCATTAGCGATAAATAAAAATCCAGGCTGAAATATTAGTAGCAACAATGAAAACGATTTGAGTTTTACTTCAATGATGAAATATGTTGTTATAAAATATCTTTAAAAGAATTAAAAATAGAAAAAGTTATATTACAAAAAAGTTATTAATAAAAAAAATTTTAATTTTAAGATAAAAATATTATACATAAAAATAATTTTTATGTATAATATTTTTGAAAGTTATGATGTAAAAGCATCAAAATTTAGTTTAATTTTTTTATCTAATTAAAATTTTAAGAAAGCGCCACTTTCTCCTTCCAATGTATTTGTATGTCAAGTTCCTAGCTCTAAGTCGAACTATCTGGCTTGTACTGTTTCAACATACACGTACAGACACTTTCATCTTTATCTTTAATAGATATTTAAATGAAAGTTAAAAACTTCAGCTGTCGCTTTTTTCTCCTCTCATGAGGAAGTAAACTTATCGAAGGTCACCAAATGAAATAAATATGCTTCCGCCGCGAAGCACGTTGATCAAAATATTTCTTTTTTCTTTCCTTGTCTGGATTTTCTCGTTCTGTCTTGTCTGTCTGTCTAAACACAGAGTATAATAGCTTGTATTTAACTAAAGTTTCCTATTTCACTTTT
>JAPMOR010001093.1:60032-97440 GCA_026543865.1 Argiope aurantia
TAATTTTTAACCTGTTAATCAAATAATTAATATGTTTGATTCGTTTTGCATTGAAATATTTTACCATGTCCGACTAACAGATTAATGAGAGATGTATAAATATGTTCAGAGAGTTCATTAAATATCGGACATTTAATTCCTTTAAAGACAATAACAAAAGAAATCTGCTTTGCCATATATACAGTGGCTCAAAAAATTGAGAGTACACCTTACTTTTACTTGAAAAATACGACTTTCAATGTAAATAACGCATTACCGGGAAGTGCAAACATGTTTTTTATTCTTACATATAAAAAATAGTTTAATTTAGAGTAAAAATAAAGAAATATCAACGAAAAACTTCTAAATTGAAAAGCTTCAGAAGCATTTTAAATAAACATACGCAGAATTTTGCCTCAAAATATTGAGAATACACCAATGAAATTTTTGCAAAATCACGATTAGAAACAAAGTGACACTATTAATTTGCATGTCTTTTGGCTTTTATAATGGTCTCTAAACGTTATGGTACCAATTCGACCAATTTTTGGTGTATCTGAAGATTTTTTAGCCCATTCTTCTTGCACCACTTGTTTTAAATGGGTTTTGTTTCTAATTTTGTGTTTTTGGACCACTGCTTCGAGTGTGACCCACAGATATTCAATGGTAATGATGTCGAGGTACTGTGATGGTGTGTGTAAATGCTGTTTACAATGAAAAAGACACCATATTTTGACGTTATGTGGATTCTGTTTGGGATCGTTGTCCTGCTGGAAAATGGAATTTCCATCTAAACCCAAACTTTTAACACTTTCCTTTAGATTGCTGCGACCATATGGTTCATCCAACTTGTTGCAGAAACTTTTCAAATCATAGGCAGAAGGGTAAGTGCTGAAACTGTTCAAAATGTAATTAGACAAGCTGTATATAAAACTCGTATTGTTAGAGATAAACTGTTCATCAGCTTGCAAACTCAGAAAAAGCATTTGAAGTTTGGAAAAACTCATCATTTGAAGACCAATAACCTTTGGAAAAAAGCTATATTTAGTAATGAAAGAAAACTCAACATTTTTGACAGTGACAGCCCTATTACTGTATGGAGAAAGCCTAATACTGCTTAGGATCCAAAAAATTGACGTCCTACAGTTAAACAAAATGGTGATTCTATCGTGATTTGAGGTTGCATGGCTTAATCCGGAAATTTAATTTTTATAGATGGAATTATAAACTATTTGGTTTACTTGGACATACTTCGCAGCAGTCTAAAGAAAAGTGCTAAAAATTTGGGTTTAGATGGAAATTTCATTTTTCAGTAGGACAACGACCCCAAACAGAATGCCCATAACGTCAAAATATGGTGTCTTTTTCATTGCAAACAGCAGTTACACACACCACCACAGTACCTCGACATCAATGCCATTGAATATTCGTGGGACATACTTGAAAAAGTGGTTCAAAGACGCATAATTAGAAATAAAACACATTTAAAACAAGTGTTGCAAGAAGAATGGGATAAAATATCTTCATATGCCCACAAAAATTAGTCGAATCGGTACCGTGACGGTTAGAGGCCATTATAAGAGCCAAAAGACATGCAAATTAATAGAGTCACTTTGTTTCTATGTGTGATATTGCAAAACTTTCATTGGTGTATTCTCAATTTTTTGAGGCAAAATTCTGCGTATGTTTATTTAAAATGCTTCTGAAACTTTTCAATTTAGAAGTTTTTCGTTAATTTTTCTTTATTTTTAATCTAAATTAAATCGTTTGTTATGTGTAAAAATAAAAAAAAGGTTTGCACTTCCCGGTAATGTGTTATTTATATTGAAAGTCGGACTTATTAAGTAAAAGTAGTGTACTTTCAATTTTTTGAGCTACTGTACCTTATATTTTTACACAGTATTTTCAAATGCATACACACTTTCATTTTGCTCAACTATTGCATAAATTATTCATAACATATATAAAAGTTTCTTTACTCAACTTATTAAATACAAATGCAAAATTTTACAAGCAATCTAAAGTTTTATAAATTCTAATAAATTCTATTCTCAATTTATACAATATTAAAAAATGTTTATAAATTTCGTTTTCTCTCTTCTTTAAAATCCTACTTTTTCAAGTAAACATTATAATTATAACAACTCGGTAACCAACAATCTCATTTGGTAATGAAATACTGAACACAAACGTTAGATTTGTAGAATAATTTGCCAGCATTTTAATTGGATGTTGCTTTTTATAACAATACAATGACTGTTGACGTTTACCTAAATTTATAACACGAGTGTCAAAATGGTTGGCGCAGTTTAGTCGAGGGTGGCTCTTGCGCAACTAAAACTCACAACCAACCAACCAAAATAGTATAATATGATTGAAAACCTCTCTTTGACTATCGTGACTTGGACTTTTCATGATGGTATTTTGGAAAACAAATGATTTAAGCAAAGAAATAGAATTTAATCTCTCCTATCTTCTTACATTAATAGGATCTAACTAGTGTTAAAAACTAGTTCTAGTGTTAAAAGACAAAAGTCTATGTCAAGAATGCAATTTAATTTTTTTCTTACCACTCCATTTTATATCCCAGTTTCTGTTTGGATCAACTCCAACACAATTTTCAGCATTTGGATATCGAGAGCGAGTCTTTCTCCACAGACGATTCTGGAAAATAATTGATTCAGTAATTCAACCTTAAAATACAAGCACATTCATTCTTTAAAAAAAGTTGCATATTTTTACTTTCAAGCACTGAGTGGTTTTTGTAAATCTCGATCCATTGTTTGGGTATATTGGAAAAAGTTTTTTGTACTAACTACTAAATATATTATAGAATATATACAACGTTTAACTTGATAATCATTTGAAATTTTTATTTTAGAAATTTCATATTTGAATCTCATAGAATGTTGCCAAATTGTAGGAAAGTAATATTCTAGCCAAATGTGGTTGTAGAGATGTAACAAATTCTTCTGTGTCTCTATTGTTAGATGTTTGATCATGGTATAGGTGATATTATCTCGACCAGGTGCAGATTCATGCATCTTTGAGAGGCTTGTTTGAAATTCCCGGAGACTAAATCACAGTTATAGGAAAGTTTAATTTTAGAATTAAAATGTAATTTTTGTTTTTATACTATCTTTTTGTTCTCCAAAATCGTAAGGGGTTAATTTTCGCAAATGCCCGTATGAGTTAAAAACGAGGCGATGGTATTTGCAATGTCCTTTAAAGTGGATATTGTTCTTCTTTTGTCAACTAAAACAGAATCGCTATTCAATTGAGTGACACCAGAGATTTTTAAAAAATTTTATACCAAATTTTTTTTTGCTAGATATAGTTGATGTTATGCGAGAAACTTCTGCCATGTCGCTCTGCGGCTAAGTCTTTGAATTCTTCTGGATTTCGCTTTTGTCTTTTTAAAAATAATAAAATTTTCGGAAGTGGAACGTCTGCGGAATATATCTCTAGCCTTCCTTTGTTTCTTATAAGCCTGTTGGGAGTCGACATTCCACCAAGGTACATTTTGTTTTCTGAATTACCAGTCGTCTTGGGTATTGATTTATCTGCTGCTTCAATTATGGTTTTGACAATATAATTAAGTGCATCTTTGTTAGTGGAAGTTCTAATAATTTCAGAATCAGTATTAGCTAGTGAAGTGAACCTTGCCAGTTGGAGGTTAAAATATATTTAGGTGGCCGGAAATTATTATTTGGATTATGTATATTGTCGGTTAAAATTAATGGAAAGTGGTCACTTTTATACAGATTATTGTCTTAAACTCAAAAAAGGCAAGAGAGATGGAGAACAAATTGCGAGGTCAACTGAATGAAATGTGCGTGTGGGTAAATGAAAATATGTTTTCTAATCAAAATTTAAGAGGCATAAATTATGATCTGAAAGAAATTTTTCAATCTGCAGAACACGGGAATTGTTATGAGAATTACCCTATAAGGGACTATAGCCGTTAAGACGCCTATAATCATAAAAGAAGGTGGAAGTTGATGAATCAAATTATTAATATTTATTTGACTGAAATTTTTATTTGGAGGTAAGTAAGTGTTGAAAACGTAAATTAAGGATTGTGTCTGAATACGTATAGCCACAGCCTGCAGGTTAGTATTAAGAGCCAAAGGCATGGAAGGGGTATCAGTTGCTGCAAATATTGCAACTCGCTCTTGGATATGATGATTGCTATAAATTTTATAATGACGGATACTATGTTTGTCTGTTTTGAGGAAAGTCTCTTGCAGTACAATAAAGGCGGGATGATGTTTGTTAATAAGCTCCTTTAATTCAACATATTTATTTTGAAAGCCACGACAATTTCCATGAAATAAAAAAAGCCATGACAAAAAAAAAAAAACCCACGAAAAAGGGGGGGGCACTGCCTGGAACAGAAGGACAAAAACACTAAGGAGAAGTGGGAAGGACTTCGACTTCGCTGGTAAGCATTTCATCATCGGACAGATGCACCTTGAGGAAGGGATCATTATCATGTTTTTCACACATTTTTTCAACAGAATCCTTCAAAAAATCTTTTTAGAGGGAAACTAATTGGAAGAGAGTTTAAAATATCTTGATCTCTTTCCTCGGCAAGTCGTTTTGCACATTTGGCAAATTTGGATTCTTTTAATTTTGCTAATTCAGTAGACTTTTGCTCTTGTTTTTTATCATCTAGAGTTTTTTTAGAATTTCTTTTTAGGGAAAACTCCCATTTGAAGAAGGTATATTGGAAAGAGGAACTTTATGTAATGCATTATTGATATTTAATGAAGTCGTTGTATAAGATGTAAGAATATTCGATTGAAATTCGCTAATATCAACTGTGGAAGAAGCAGTGGTCGGAGGAATTATAAGTGCAACAGCTTGGTTGGTAGGATTCTGGGATATAATAGAAGAAGAGGAAGATTTTCCGATGATTTTTTTAAATCTCAAGCCGTACCAGCCAGTCGCTTTTCTTTATTGTAATTATTTCATTATCTACTGAAGGATGTGTTGTTACAAATGCTGCAGAAGGGGAACTTGTTTGGCCGTTTTGTAATTTTTACTTAGAAGTTGTTTACGGGGGATTTAAAGCTGCTGAATAGGAAAGACTTGGTTGGGGGGTTCTGTCGTTTACTACTTTTCGAGTTTCTGGAAATGAAGTTTCGGGTAATTTTAACCGTTTGTATGACCTTTTGTGTTTTGTAAGAGTCAAGGATATCTTCTTCTGTATCTCTGTTAAATTCATTATATGAAATAAAACCTCTTAAATGGTTTAATGTCCGATGTGGACTGACAGTAATTTCGATATTTGCTATCTTCTCAAGTTTTGATAGATTTTCAGATTATTTTGAATTTGCAACTTCGACAAGTATGTTTCCACCTTTTAATTTATTGATCGATTTCACTTCTCCAATCATTAAAAGAATAGTTTTGTATATTAAAATAGGGGAAAAATTGTTCAAAATTTTTTTCTCAGCATTACTTACAAAAACTTTAGTATAAAACATTACTATAGTGATTAACAAAAAGACCCATACGACATTTAAAAAGATTCAGGTCCAGCGGCATCGCCCACTACGGAGCCCTACTAGGGATGGCAGTAACTGACTCTAAATGCTCCTAGCCTCAGCACTTACCATAATTCTAACTGGTACCTATACGCTGGGAGTCACCCCTGGGGACAGTGACCACCTTCAACTCCAAGCCCAAGAAGTGATCCCTTCACTTGATCCCATTGAGCAACCAAGTTAAGTGCCTGGGATACCAACCTATTGATACACCGGGGACCATTAGTGCACCCGCCATTTAATAGGTCACCACGCACGGCCAATACGTGGGGTTGTTGGATGTTCATGAGAAGCAAGAAGCAAACAGAGCGATGACAGCTTCTCATGGAGAGCTCCCTCACAGAGAGAAGGGGCAGGTGGGAGTAAACTTAAAGAGAGAAGAGGATAAAGAAGAGAGAAGGGACAGTGGAGAGTAGGAAGAGAGAAGGGGCAGGGGAGAGAAAATTTAAAAAAGAGTAAAGATCCCTTTGAGCCTCGGGTTTGGGACATCCGTACCCACCTAAAGAAGGTGAGCCCCTCAAGGGGCAGTTTCTTGGGAATGGATATTGGTGTAAATGGTGGATCATTCAAATAATTCCATGACTGCTGCTTAATTTTGAGTGAGATTATCTATTTATCGTCGTTCCGTATCCCCATTTAAAAAATGAATAACTTTCGTTGTGTTTGAGCAATTAATCAACAAGGTAATTTCTTTAAATTTGAGACATACCCAAAATACAATGCAAACATAAATTGTTAAATTCGACTATGGAAATAAGTTAATCAATGCTTTGATTTAATAGTCATCATCAGAAGATGGATTACTTGGTGGTTGTTGATCTTTAATTTGAAATTTATCCTTCTGAATTTTACAAAACTTCCGTGCAGTTTTGTTCATTAATACAATTGTTTTCATAAATTTCACATAATATTTTAACTGCTTGAAAAGTATTCTAGTCCTTAAAGTAGTAAAAAAAAAACATTGAAAGGTAAAAATGCCTTTTTCCCTTTTTCATTTTTTCACAAACACCAAACAAGCATATTTAAATATTCATTTTGATGGTTTGATGGTGAAAACACAAATTTTCCTGAAAATATTTCATTTGAAAGATTAATAACACAATGCAATGATCCTAGAATGACCAGCCTCAAGCTATTGTAAAATGGCATAAGTTTTCAGAGCAAACTAACAACATTAAAAAATAAAGAAAAATAATTGCGCAAATTTAAGGTACTTTAATATTTGAAAACTTCTTTGTTTCGAACCCGGCATGTTTTAATGAAAAAAAAACCGTAAAAGAGTAAAATATTTTTTTTTATGAAATCTGTTCTCGTGTTTAATAATAAAATAACTGGTCGAATTCTCTGGATAAATTAAGGTATCTTTTCTATTTGTTAACTAAAGATTTAAAAAATTCTTCCTGTCTAAAATTTATTCGTTAATTTTTCATAAATATAACAAACTCGTAACTCTTTGAAATTTACTGTTTAACAAAATTAATTTTTCTCAACATTCTCTATGAAATTGACCAATGAATTAGATAAATGAATTTTAAAAAGAAATTAATATTTTTTAATGTTTTTTTGAATAAATATTGGATGATGCAGGGACATTTTTTTAAAATTCGTATAAATGAAATACTAGAACTATTGTGCTATGTCTATAGATAATGCTGAACTTTAGCCTCTTACTTTGGGTGGTATGGTATGATATAGTTAAGATTTTCTGGCACAAGGTCCAATTTAGGGCAAGCTGCGCCATCCACAAGGATATTTAAATCGTTCCATCATAAAAGTGTAAAACGTGTGAATAAAACAAGGATACATTGTAAAACGTCAAAAGTTTAGAAGGTTTATGATTTATAATGATTTGGCACAAGAATAAAAATAAATCTCAAATTTTAAATGCTATGAAAAAAAACCAATGGCTTTTAAAAAGTCAAAAAGTTTTAAGTGAGGTTTCTCACCCACCAGTAAATTTAAAATAGGCGAATGAAAGTGAGTTAAACGATCAGAAGTAAAATTAGAACATTGAGTAAGAATATGTGCAATAGAATTGATCACTCGACAGTTAGTACAATGAGGAGCTCGTTCACCAAACAGCAAATGTCTATGTGTATACCTTGTGTGTCCAATGCGTAGACGAATTAATTTTACATCTGTGCATCGGTTTGGTTTATTTTTGGTTGAATAGCATGTAGTTTGTTATCAACCTGCGCGTCCCAAACTTCTTGCCACTTTTCATCTATATATCGTTTGATATAACTTGATACATCACAAAAGGGAACACGGAAATTGAAAGGTTCTGAAGCTAATTTTGCAGCTTGATCTGCAAGCTCATTGCCATGGATTCCAACGTGACACAGTACCCAGCCGAAAATTATGTCGAAGTCTCTGTTCGCCAGTATTGATAGTTGCTCCATGATTTGTGCAACAATCGGATGACAAGAATATTCAAAATTTTATAATTGTTGCAAAACGCTCATGTTGTCGGTGTATAAGCAAAATTTACGACAGTCAGATGAAGAAATATTTTGCAGTGCACATAAAATAGCAGTTTCTTCTACCGTATACACTGAGCAGTATTTGGAGAGAGTATAATTATAAGAAGTGTTATCTAAAATACCAACATGAAACTAACATGATTCATCGTTTTCGAACCATCCATAAATATTGCTTATAGTTGTTATACTGAGCACGATGCTCAAGGAATATTCGCTGAAGCGAGGTTGCATCAATATGAGATTTTTTGAAACCAATGAATGGGTTTATGTAAGAAATGGATGGTGTATTCCAGGGAGGAAAGTAGAAACGGTCAATAGACAATATGCTCACTTCAGAAAGTTGTGTGTCTGAAATGAAAGATTTCATGCGTTTATAAAATGGGCGGATAGACGTTTGACGAGCATTATAAATTCGCTCTAAGAATTGACTGAGAGTGGTGTAAATTAAAGAATGCTTAAGTGTGGATGAAATTTTAAAATAATATTGCAATGACAATTTCTGGCGACGCAGAGATAGTGGAAGTTGATGGCACGTCACATATAAACTTTGCACTGGGGATGTGCGGAAAGCTCCAGAGTAAATCCTCAGAGCAGAATGATGGATTGTATCAAGTTTCTTCAAAACAGTATTGCTGGTAGAGCCATATGCTATACAACCGTAGTCTATACGAGATAGAATCAGAGCTTCATATACTCGGAGTAATGATGTCCTATCAGCCCCCCAAGATGTGTTGGAGAGAACCTTTTTATTTAACTTTAGCATTTTTTTCATATTTATTTCGTAGAAAGGAGATGTGAGGATGGAAAGAAAGCTTTCGGTCGAAAATTACCCCGAGAAAACGTACTTCTGGGACAACAGGAAGAACTCTATTACGTATATAAATTTGAGGTTCAGGGTGAATGCGTTTTCTACAAAAATGGACGCAACAACTTTTGCTTAAGTGGACGCAACAACTTTTGAAACAACTTGCACCATTTCACAAGACTATTCACAGCAGTCTGCAACTGCCTTTCAATTAGTTTAATATTTGATCCCTGGCAAGAAATTTGCAAATCATCAATGTATAATGTGCCTAAAACTGATGAAGGATTAAAAGAATTTTAGAAATGTGAATAATAAAAAGAATAACGCTTAATACGCTACCCTGAGGAACACCTTCTATTTGAATAAAAGAGTCAGATAATGCTTATCCAACACGGACTTTAAAAACACGGCAAGATAAAAATTTTTAATAAAAAGCTGTAATTGACCACGAAACCCAAACTCATAGAGCGTTCGAAGTATCCCATAACGCCAAGTCTGATTATATGCCTTTTCAATGTCTATAAATATGGAAACCAAATGATTTCAGCGCACAAATGCATTACGGATTTCTTTCTCCAACTGTAAAATGTTGTCAAGGGTAGATCTACCTTTGCGAAATCCACTTTGATGTAAAGGTATACGTTTTTCCAATTCTAGTTGATGGATAAGCCGAAAATTAACCATTCTTTCAAATGTTTTGCTCAGACAGCTCGTAAGTGCTATAGGGCGTTAAATTGAAGGGTATGTTGGATCTTTCCCAGGTTTCAAAATTGGAATTATAATAGCTTCTTGCCATTGCGAAGGAAAACTTCCTTCATTCCAAATTCTATTATAGAGGCGGAGAATATTATTAAGTGAAGAAACACTCAAATGGCTAAGCATATGGTATGATATTCTATCGGGTCCCGGGCTGGTGTTATGAAATTTGGAAAGTGCCTTTTGCAGCTGACACATATCAAATTCAGAGTTATATGGGAGGGCATGTCGTACTTTAAAGTTAATTGGTTGTCGCTCAGCACAGTTCTTTATACTTAGAAATGTAGGATTATAGCTGTCTGAGCTAGTCACTTTGAAAAATGTTTCAGCAATAATATTCGCTATATATCTGGGTGACGAGTAAGTACAGGAATTATTCTTTAAAACATGGAATGTAAATTCTTGATAAATACCGTTAGCAGCCTTTACTTTTTTCCATAAATGCTTACTAGATATATTAGATGTAATACGAGACACGTATCCAATCCAATATTCCCTCTGACTGCGTCTTCGAACGTTTCTGGCAAATGCCTTTGCATACTTAAATGCAACGAGATTTTCTGTTGTTGGACTTCTAAAAATATCCCATCGTTTACTTTGTGCCTTCTCTGCTACACGGCAGGTATTATTCCACCAAGGTTTGGAAAGCTTACGAGGTCTGGTAGAACTTTTTGGAATTGCATTATCAGTGGCATAAAATATAATTTCAGTTATTTGTGTAACGGCCTCAGAGATATCCAGCAATTAACCATTGCTTCAGTGATTGTGGCCAACTGCTGAAAGCTGTCCCAATCTGCCCGTTGGAATAAGTAGACAGATGGTCATTGTGCCATCCTAACACTATCAGCAAGGGCAATCAAAATTGGAAAATGGTCACTATTGAGAAGATCTCCTACAAATGAAAAATTTAAAAGTGGGAATAGTATTGGCGAACATACAGCAAGGTCTAATGAATGATATGAACGAGTGGGTTCGTGAAAATATGTCTTTTCATCACTATTTAATATGCAGAGATTATGATCAGATATCAACTGCTCAATTTTCTGGCCACGAGAGTTAGTGTCTTCATTTCCCCATAGGATGCTATGTCCGTTAAAATCACCGAGCAATATAAAGGGAATAGGAAATTGATCCACTAAAGAGTTTAAGTCTTCTTGTAAGATCACCTCACGTGGAGGGAGGTATACGCAGCAAACTGTTATAAGTGTCTTTATGTCGACTTTAATAGCAACAGCCTGCAAATTGGTATGAAGGATAATTGGTGTGCTAGGGTAGGAGTTGGAAGTGAAAATGCAGACACCTCCTGAAACACTAGCATTTAAATTTGTATTTGAATCTTTGCGTACGCAGTTGTACCCTCTAATTTTAGAGATTATTGAGGGTTTTAAATAGGTCTCTTGTGAAGCAAAATAGACAGGCCTGTGTTCATTTAAAAGCAATTTGATTTCGGCGGTTTTAGAACGATACCCACGACAGTTCCACGAAATGAAACCAGACAATAAAAAAACAAAGGAAAGTTTGAAAAAGCTACGCATGGCCGCCTGGGGGAGATTTATTAGGAAAATGCTGATCCATTTCTACATCTGATGTATCAGATGTAGATGGACAAATTGCTAAAACAGAATCTGAAGTAATTGGTATATCAGAAGGATCTGGAGGTTTAGGAGAGAATTCAGTGTCAGATGTTTTGGCACTTGGAGAAGATTTTGTTTTCTTTCGTTTCTTCTTGGCGAAACGAGTTAAAGAAAATTCTGAATCTTTTGATTGAGAAACGGGTTGAAAATTTTTTTAGAAGTAGATGCTGAATTTCGACTGTTTTCAGTTTTTTGTGAGTTATTGCTCTTTACTGATTCAAGAGCCGAATGTTTACAGGAGCAGGTTTTTAATGTATTAATATCTGTAAGGTCGGTCTGAGAACTAGTAAATTTTAATGTTGGACTTATGGCGGTACTATAAGTAAGGCCAGGTTTGTGTGTTCTGTCTAAAACTAATTTTTTCGCTTCTGCGTATGAAATATTTCTTCTAACTTTCAGGCTTTCAATTTCTTTTTCCGTTTTCAATTTAGGACAGTTACGGAAATAAGCAGGATGGAGACCAGAACAGTTTAAACATTTGAAGGTCTGTGAGCTACAAACTGAAGTTTCATGATCATCAGCTGAGCATTAGGCCCATCGACGGCTGCCACGGCAAGTTCCCTGCGAATGTCCGAATTTCTGACATTTAAAGCAACGCAGAGGATTCGGTACATATGGTTTAACTTTGAATTGTATATAGCCAGCACGTATAAATTTCGGAAGTTCCGGACTACTGAAAGTTAGAATTGCATGTTTTGTTGGAATGAATGAACCATTACGTTTAATTTTTATGCGATGAGCTGCGCAAACGCTTTGGGAATGCAATTCCTGAATGAGTTCATTCTCCGAACAATCAAAAAGATCTAAATCGGAGATGACTCCTCGAGCAAAATTCAGTGTCTTGTGAGGTTCAGTGTCAGTTACCTCAACAGGGAAGTCTCCAAGTTGTGTTAATTTCTGCATCGTAGCAATCTGTGTTTTTGATGAGGTCTCAATAAGGAGATCCCCAGACGGAAGTTTTTTAGTAGATTTGACATCACCAATAAATGAAGAAATCAATCTTTGAACTATGAAAGGTGAAACTTAATGAAAGGTCTTTGGTGTGTGTAAGATGAGGAATCTTGTATCTTCGGTGATTGGTAAAAGTGACAAAGTGTCTGAAAACCCCATGCAAAAAGGGAAAAAAATTCAAGCCCCGACGGCACTGCCCACCATGGAGCCCAGCAAGGGAAGGCAGCCACCGGCTCTGGTTGCCTCCAGCCTCGGCGCTTACCCTGATGCTAGCCAGAACTTACACGCTAAGAGCCCCTTCCAGGAACTTCTACCACCCTTAACGCAGAGCCTAAGAAGGTGACCCCTTTGCTTGATCGCCTTGAATAGACCAGCCAAATGGCTGGGATACCAGCCGATTGATACACCGGGGACCAAAATGTACCACCCGTCAAATGGGTCGCCACGCACGGCAAACATGTGGGGTTTTTGGCTGTCCATGAGAAGCAAGAAGCAAATAGACCGGCGACAGGTTCTCAGGGAGAGCTCCCTTGCTGGCCGTCGAGGGATAGAAGGACCAAGCAGGCAACAAAAGGCGTAGGGGAGAATGAATTGAAAGGGAGTAAAGATTCCTGGGTACCTCGGGATTGGGACACCCGTACTCACCTAAAGAAGGTGAGCCCCTGAGGGGTCCCCTTGCTTTGGAAAAATAGTTACAGGTCCATTTGTAACTCGTCCAGAGTAAACTGAATATAATTATTCTATTAAACTACTCCAATCTGAAAAGTGTAGTGCAATAAGACATTTCTTTAGCTGTCAGTCTTGCTTCACTGAGCTTATTGCGTTTCAAACATACCTTGTTTATTTTGCACATACTTGTTTTGATTCTAAACGTAGTGAATCGTCTTTCTTATCTTGTTTATTCTTCTGATCTCACTTATTTAAGATATTAAAAACATTCACTTGCATTGCAAGTAAATAACATCTGATATGTATCGCACATCAACCTGAACAAAATTTTATGTAAGTATGCATATACAGCAGCATAGGAAGTTTTTGTAAGGTCCATTTGAAAAAGTGAAATACAAATGAGGATAGAAAAAAAATGTTTAATCTAATTAGAGTGAACTGCTACAAAAGCGGCAAAAGGGCAGAATGAAACAGAAAATAATAAAATGAATACTCCCATGCAACAAAGGAATTGAACCTGAACTTCCAACAAAGGAATTAGTCTTGTGCTCAATGATCTGGTTAATTATAAAATAATTCGGACTTATTCAGAAGCGTTTAATGTAATTGATGGTTAGAAATCTCTATAATTAGTCTTGTGCTGATTAATTTGTTTAATTACAAAATAATTTCGACTTATTCATAAGCGTTTAATTTAAGTGATGTTTAGAAATCTCTGTAATTATTCTTGTGTTGATTAATTTAGTTAATTACAAAATATTTTCGACTTATTCAGAAGCGTTTAATGTAACTGATGGTTAGAAATCTCTATAATTTGTCTTGTGCTGATTAATTTGGTTAATTAAAAAATAATCTGAGCTAATTCAGAAGCATTTAATGTAATTGATGGTAAGATATTTCTATTTTAAGCCAAAACGTAAAAATCAATTTGAGAGTTAATTGATTTTTTTGTTTTACCAAAGACTAATTTTCCTTAAGCAACCGAATTCTTGAAAATATTTTTTACATTTATATTATCAAATTACTTACGGTATTCTGGGCGTAATCGTAGCCGTCAGGATTCATAAGTGGCAGAATATACCAATCGAAAGAGTTCAGCAACTCATATGTCTCTTCATTCTCCTTCTCACATAGGCAAGCAAGCTAACAAGAAAAAAATACCTTAAATTACGAATCAAAAAAAATTCTCAAAGCTCTTCGAGAATGCTCGTTTCCTGTTTCTACAAAAGTCAGTCAACGAAACGTGCACACTTCTGATAAACAATTAATGGGTATTTTATCTTTCTTTTCCCGTTGATTCCAACCTATTTATACATAAAGAAGGGATCAAACATCTAATGAAGATGTTTCAGGACCACTTTGATCAACAGATTATACATTCTGCCCCTCTCCCCCAATTTGAAATGAATCCAGGGTTTATAGATTATTTAGGTATGATAGATCATGTTGGATTAGAATCTTAACGATTGCTGTTTGCGGACCAGTCCTATCACAAATATTGCATAGGATAGGATTCAAACCTTTTCTCAAGAAAACCAAATATTCATTTTTTCTCTTTTTTTAAGATTGAATCTTTGCTTAAATGGCTTTTTACACAATTCTACAGTTTCTTGGCAGAATTCTTTATATGTGCTCTTCTAGAAGAGAAAAAAGATCCCTATCACTTTTTAAAGTCCAAAATTTAATTAAAATAGAACTTTATTAAAAATTAACCCATTTTTTGGTATTTTTGGAGTTTTATCTTCTAAAAATATTTCACAAAATATTTTTTGCACGCTCTTAAATCTAAATAAAATTAATGATATTTCAGTGAAGTTTTTCTCTAATTTTAATAATTTTGAAATTTTATTTAATATGCAATTTTTAATAATGTTTTTATTAAGATTATGAAATTCAAACTAATTTCATTATTCCATCAAATCATTCTATCAAGCTCTTTGGTTAAATATTCAAATTTAAAAAAAATATTTTCTTTAGATATTATAGATATATTAGCAATGAAATAGTATTTTCTTTCTTTTATTTCGTTGCATACATGGAGTGACCAAACTATTATGGCCACGTGGCACTTATACGCAAATCGACCATAATTTCATGTAGTTTCATTAGACAAAGATAGCTATAAAAAGGGAATGCATGACAAATGAAGTACCAATTGCATTGTATTAATTGGGAATAGATGGGGGAAAAATGTACTTTAACTGAGTTTGAACCCAGGATGATTACAGGCGCTCGAAGCACAAGAGCTAGTATCTTCAATGCCATAGAGCTGAGATACTGAGCTTCCTATTTTAACCTTGTGTTCAAAACAGGCTCACCTTTGAAATGTCCGAAAGTAGCAGCCGTTAATATTTAGAAAGGAAACTACCAAGCAGAAAACCCGGTCTCAACGACAGGCTTGTGATCGTCACTGGTTACTGAATATTCAATCAGAAAAGAGACTTGCCACATTTATCCTACATAAGAACTACAGTTCATCAAATTGCAGACAGTCTTAATTAATCTCTTAAATAATTTATCGCTATACATTACACCATATATGCACGGAAGCCGCTGACCTTCACAAAAACCTTTACCAATTGCCTTGAGCAAAAGCATAGTTTTCAGTTCGCAAAGAAACACGAGAACTGGACAGTAAATGATTAGAAAAAGGTCATACGGCCCGATGAATCACTTTTTCATCTACACTGTACAGATGGCAATGTGCGGGTTTGGAGAGAAAAGGAAATAAAGCATGTCTAAAATTGTATTGACACAACATTTCAAGCTGCTGGAGACAATATTATAGTTTAAGAAAAGTTTTTTTGGCACTATATGGATCCTTTGATAACTGTGATTTGTAACTGTAACTTTGATAACCATATATTTTAATGCCCAAGGGTATAAAAGCTTTATCACAAATCATGTACATCCCTGATAAAATAATGGTATATCCTGTAGAGGATGAATGCTTCCAGCAGGACAATATTCCTTGTCATAAAGCTAGTATTGGTTGAAGATGGTTCGAAGAGCATGAAAAAGACTTTACCTGGCTTAGTTGGTATGCACAATCATCATGTGAAGGATGGCGCCGACCTGCTTGAAAGCCTTTACCAATTGCCTTGAACAAAAGCATAGTTTTCAGTTCGCAAAGAAACACGAGAACTGGACAGTAAATGATTAGAAAAAGGTCATACAGCCCGATGAATCACTTTTTCATCTACACAGTACAGATGGCAATGTGCGGGTTTGGAGAGAAAAAGAAATAAAGCATGGCTCCAATTGTATTGACACAACATTTCAAGCTGGTGGGGGCAATATTATAGTTTAGGATATGTTTTCTTGGCACTGTATGGATCCTTTGATTACTGTGGAATAATGTCTGAATGCCCAAGAGTATATAAGCTTTATCATAAATCATCTACACCCCTATGTAATAATGGTACAACCTGCCGGGGATGAATATTTCCAACAGGTCAATGTTCCATGTCATTTGATTTGTGAGGATTTTTGGTGCAAGTACCACATTTGGCCAAGATACTTCATAATTCTCCCTGTCATAAAGCAGATGGAACAGAATCCGCAGATAGTTCAAAGAACATGACAAAGAGTTTACCTGACTTAGGTAGCCTAAGCAATCACCAGATCTCAATCCAATTGAGAATATGCGAGATGCGATCGAACGGGGCATCAGGCAGTTGGGTCTAGTACCATCACTTCTGAAGGAAATGGAAATTTCAGTTCATCAGATATGGTCTGAAATTCCTCATACAGTCTACAAACATCTCATAGAGTTCATGTCAAGAAGATTCTATGCCAATATGAAGGGCAAAAGGGGGGGGGGTCCAACATTGTATTGAAGAGGTAGTCATAACAATTTAGCCACTAATTGTATATGTTACGATAAATATAATAAACTGCTGATTATGTATAATTACCGGTGATTATTCATAATCACCAATAAATTTAGTGGTAATTGTGAACAATCACTGTTAATTATACATAATCACCAGATTAATCACATTCACCATTACATGTATTACTTTTTAATTTGCGCACAATTTGCACGCAATTCACATTTTTTCAATTTTATCAAATAACGAAGGGAAATTTTAAATAAATGCATCTCACATTAATAGCTTAACAGTCAGGAAACCAATGCAGCAAAACAACTTCCCAAATGTCACATCTAGGTGGTATGAAATAGTAACTATGCACTCATCTTGCAAAAATAATAGTACTTCAGAAACTCCGGACTAGAAATCATTATTCCAGCGTTGTTGTTTTTTTGGGGGGAGGGCAATGTCTCCTTTTAAAGGTATTATTTGTTATAAATTCTCTTTATCAACCTTTGATTTTTCTATTTCTATTTTACTATAGCTTGATGGTTTGATGATATGATAATAGTGTGGTCATCAAGCTATATAAACCCACCATAGCAAATAATATTTCTACCTCTATCATTTAATGATCCGCGAAGTCACAAATATTCTTCATACAAGTGATTAGCCCTTCAACAGTATGTTGAAGGTGCTTTTTTATAAATTGTTGTTGTTTATAATGGCACTTCCCATGGACAAGCTTGCTGACGAAGTCAGCGATTTTAAGCCAAGGGAGCGTTTATTTTGTAGCGCCAGCTAGGGCCAAGAATACGTCATAGCTACTCAGCCATCACATTCGCTTGCACAACCCCTTTCTACAGGGGGGGGAGGCACATTAACACATCTCACAGATAGAATAGATGAAGAACAACCATGCCCGAATCGGGACTCGAACCCAGGACGCCCAGATCAAGGGGAAGACGCGCTATCCCTATGCCACGACTCCGACTTTTTATAAATTGAATGATACTATTTACACTTTTAGTACAGAGTGATTATCAAAAAAAAAAACCCGATGTATAAGTTCACAGGAACGGAATAAAATTTTGCTTCAAGATGTTTTGACGTATGCGCTCAAGAAACATATGAAAAATAACAAGCTCTAATAGTTACGATTGCTGAGACAAAATTTCAAAATTTTCAAATGACACCAATTTTTTTCCCTTGATATGTGCTCCCTATATCAAGAAACAATAAATAGCGTTGGAACGGTACCTGCAGCATGATAATCATCAGAGTTAGATAGACTAAGAAGAGAAGAGAAAATAACCAATAACAGCAGAGAAACAGCAGGAAAAAATTATTTTGTTGGCTTTCACAAATTTTCTACTTCACCTACTTCAACCACGATGACATTTTTCACACTGCAGATGTTGCCTAGAACCAAAGAACATGCTATGCCGAAAAGAATTTGTTGAACTTCACATCTTTGTTAGGCACACCAGAATTGATTGTACTTTTCTAGTTAGTCTATCTAGCACCGGGAATTTTCGTGCTGCTGATACCGTTTCAACGCTATTTCTTATTTTTTTGCTATGAAGAACGCATTCCAATAAAAAAGTTGGTGTTGCCATTCGAAAATTTTGAAATTTTGTCATTGTAACCGTAACTGCTAGAGCTTACCTGTTATTTTTCATGTAATTCTTGGGCGCATACCTCAAAATGCGTTGGGTCCAAATTTTATCTAATTCCTGTGAAAGGTATGATAGTTTCGATCTCACATATCGGGATAGTTTCTTATAATCACCCTGTATATTCGAATCCGTCTTTTTTTTCAAGCACTGTGGTTTTGTAAAGTAATGTTTCACCTACTTTAGTAGCAATATATATAACTGTTGCAGGACTGATAAACTCTCTTGCGTGAGTCCCTCCTTGAATCCAGATAGCTGGTTTCCTTTCTGCTGGATTCGAAGAAATCTAAAATAGAAGAAAGAAAAAGAAAACAAACATCAACTACAACTTTAAATATATAAATGCATCTGGGAAAGTTCATCACATATATATTTTAATGTTCATTTTATTAGAATTTTGAAAAGATATTTTACAAATACAGCACAAAGTAGTTAACTAACTTTCTATTAAAGATAATCGCTCAAAGTTAGTTTTAAATAAGTTTTAGTCGAAATAGTTGAATGGTTTTGGAAAAAAATATGGCTTACTCGAAGAAGTTGGAGAGTTCTACCTTCAGAGGATAAGCCATACGGTATTAAGGACACACATTCTGGGAATCTGTACACTAGATCTTCAATATAATGGTTCATCTGTAAAAAAGAAAATATGTTATAGTTAAAATTACAATGGAATTTCAAAAAAAGAAGAATTATTTAAGATGATTAGATTAAAAAAGCTTGTACTGAAAATGTTTTTTAATGGAAAAAATGGTATAAGTCTTCTTGCAAAAATTTAAAGGCTATGTGCATTAAGATATATCAAAGAACTTGTTTAGGCATAATAATTTAGAAAAAAAATTACAATTTGATCACTATTTTCTGAATGACGATCTTCAAAAAAAAAAAAAAAAAAAAAAAAAAAAATTTAAAATTTTAAAAAAAACCTTTTAAAAATTTTTTTTTATCCAATCCAAAAATTCAGACTTAATAAAAAGTACTTATAAGCAATTTTCAAGGGCATTTTTTCCCCCTTATCCGAACAAAGTTGAATTAAAAAAAAAATAATAATACAGGTATTGGTTTGGAGCTCATACCGAATATTTCATCTTATAATTGAATGAAATTTTCAAAATTGGGTTGAAAAATTTTAAATAATTAGAATTTCTTTTCAAATTAATTTCTAATTTAAATAAGTTTTTTTATATGTTTTCTGAACGCCTATAATTTTTTATTTGATCTTTTCAATAAAAATCAAATAAATTATTCATTTCAATAAAAATCAAATAAATTATTCTCTTCAATAAATCAATAAATTATTTGATCTTTTCAATTAAACGCGAAAAACTGCTACTACAGTTTTTCCTCCCTTTCCAGACTTTTCTGATCACATATCCGAATGCAAATATAATGGCAAGCATGATAGCCAATCCATAGTTTTGAGTAATAAACATGCTTTTATGTATTTTTTTCAGGTCAAATTATAATTCTGCCGGATTATAAACCACTTTTTTCTTTTCGTATTAAAGTGAAGAAAGCTGGGTGAGTGATATCACCTACTCTCCGACCCTCCCGAAGGCACAGGGATGACGAAAACTGAATGACCGGATCACCACAGCAGCAACACTGGTGGGAACTGTGGTTGAGTCCTGAGGTCTATCACCGGCCGCGGTACAATCCTTCCCGAAGGAAGTACGTCCCGTCATCCATGGGAGGAGTCAGATCCCCCACCTTTTTGTGCACCCTCCAGAGTGATGATATCCAACCACCATACCGGAAGCATCTCATTCTCATTTCGAGGTGCCCCCGGGGGTTAAGAAAGCTGGGTATGAAATAGATAATGTCTACTTTTGTACTGTATAAGTAAAAGAATTGACATAGGTCTATAATCATGACGAAATGATAATGACGGTGCACAATCATGACGGAATGACGGATATCAGATCATGACGGATATTTATTTTGAATGAGTTTTACTTTCTCGTAAACGTAGTACAGAAAAAGTATAGAAATCGAATTCGTGATTTTGAAGAATCTCCAGTTTTGAGACTTCCTCAGTTCGAAAAACACATTTTTGAAAAATGACCGTCTATCTGAGGCAAAGATAACTCAAAAATGCTTTCAACTACATGAAGAAAATTTGGTACACTGTCTTTATATCATATTTGTAGATTTTTACTAAATTTTGAACAAAATTCATTCAAAGAAAGTCTGCCTCTCCGACTGTTCGAATAAAAATTAACACTATAACTACAACATGAAGAGAGCAAGATAGGTAAAATTTGGTTCACAGATTTAACATCTGTAGAGTAGATAACTATAAAAGTTGGAGCCAAATCCCACAAATGGTTGACTGTTTATTGGTCTATACTTTCAGAAACATGTAAACGTAATGATTCAAAGGCGTAATGACTTAAATATATCAAGTTTGGTATAGGATTTTGTGACTACTAGTGCAGTTTTGTGACAAATTTTTATTTCAATCGGTTGGCAAAAACTTATCTAAAACACATTCGATTTTCAGATACTATTAACCGCAATCGAGATTAATCGCCAAAACACTCGCCAAGAAGAACATGATAAATTTAATAAAAAACGCTTAACTCACGCCAAAACTTAATATTTCTTAACTATTGTATGCTAGTGCCATGCAAGGCGGTCTCTAGCATGACAAGTTTATTTGAGAGTATGCGAGAAAGTTTTGGGAAGACCACTCCTGCTGGCTTGAGTTATCGCATTATTATAGACACGAATATAAAAACCGAATGACAGTCAGCTAACTCTTAGTCCAATTCAGATCAGATCTGTAATTATGATGATTAACTACGAGCAAAAATTTCCTCTAGCTTTTCATGTTTTTGACTTATCGTGCACACCTGATCAATTAAATTATGTCCAAAATTTGGTAACTATCTACGAATTTAGAGCAAAAGCCATATACCAAATTTGCTGTGCAGAATACGGAACTTATTCCGCTTATGAATTAACGTGTTCGCAAATTGAAAAACAGAATCAATCTAAAAAAGTTTTTTTTTCTGACTTGATGTAGTCTGAAACCAGAAGATCACCAAATCGATTTTTTTTTTATTATTTCATTACTTTTTTTTATATATATATTTCTCTTAGGAGAAAACCAAATAACTTTGCTTCCAAAAACCAATGTTTTTCAATTATTGTATCTTACCTCAACAAAACTTCTATATACTTCGAAGAACCCTAGCTTTGCTTTCTCTTCAGGTGTCATATTCTCTTCTTTGATTATTCTGGAAAAAGCAATTTTTAAAATTAATCTTACTTCCTGTTTCAAAATAAAATACGAAATTTGAAATGTGTTTCTAATATGAGTATTAAAATGATGACCCATTTGATTCGAAACAAAATATGGAATTGCTTTGTAAAATGGGAAAAAATACAAAAGTAGTAAAAAAGTAAAAATATAAGGAAACCTAACACCATAATTTAAAAAATGGCATAATTAATAAATAAACTCTTACTTATATTTATTTAACAATGAAATATATGTAAACGCGTTTAATCTATTGCATAATCGTCTAATATGAGCAGTTTCACCTTTCTCCTTGTACATTTTCATATCGCTTTTAATGTTGCTGTATTCCTCTTTAATTGATTCATCTCTAAGTTACTATCAAATATATGTTACCAGTTTGAATTACATCATAGATTGTTTATTATATTACATTTAAGATTATATATTGTAGATTGTATATTATATTACATTTAAAAAATTTTTTAAAAATAAAGAAAAATTCTACATAAATAAAATCGATATCATTACAAAAGTTTTTTTTTAAGTTTTAAGATAATACAAAAATTCTTTTTATGTGAAAATGATTTTGAAGCATATTGCCATCAATTTTCACAGGTAAGTCATATCGATTGCCTATCTGTCGATGATTAAGTCTATTATCACGTTCGATTAAATGTTTTTTTATTTAATTTTTACAATAGATTTTATTGTTGAATTTACGCTCAAACTCATTTCTTCCATTTTTGTAAGCTGAGGAAGAAGGATTATGTTTAACCCATTACCTGTCACGATCCCCATTTGAGGATTTTAGAATTTTACATACACCAGAATTAAAATTCGAAATAGATTTAAAATTCGATTGTAAGTTGAATGGAATAGAATTATCATATTTGAATCATTGCATTTTTGGTTTTGTCTTTATATTATAATTGAATACCGTACTTAAATATGTAATTTAGTTATAGTAAAAATATACTACTTATTCAGTCTTGTTCTTATTGATCATTTTATAACAATACTCATTTGGGACTTTTTCAAGAATACAAATGTTTAAAAAAAACACAATTTAAATATAATTATACTGTTACACAACGTTTTGTGCATATATATATAAATATTCGGTCTAAAGTTTAAAAAAAAATCTGCAGTTGTGGGTTATATCTGTCAGTTTGCAAGATAAATAAAAAAAAAGTGAAGTTACAATATCTAGAAAATTAGGAAATAGGTAAGTTTCTTTTTTTTAGTAACAGTGTGATATCATGGGACTATTAGGATGGTTTATACGCACAATGAACAGAAGTGATATAAGGGTATTAAAATGACAAGGTTTTGATGTTTGTCACAATTTGATGCTCGTATATCCTTTGGAGAATCGTGCCTGCTGATGTATTACAGAAGTTTGGTGAGGTGAACTCAGGCGTCGTCCTCGTCATCTGCCCGCGGTTCAAAATTACGAGATCCGCTCCCGAAATAACCCTAGTGTTGCTTTAAACGGGATGTTAAATTAACTAAAGTAAACTAGGGAAATTATGAACATTAAGTTCTGTATAAAAAATTTTAATTGGAAATAATACAAACAATATTCGCAGCGAACGAGCTGGCCACCAAGTGTTGTTAGTATGAAGAATAATATTTGATAATATGGAAGAAAGTCAATCTTTTGTTATCAGCTTTCTTTTGCTCTTGAAATCTTCGTCATATTTAGGAGAAGAAATTCAATTTGTTCTTCAGATTTTATTTGACCAATTATCTAATCTTTACTTTTTGGAACTAATTATTATAGTTACTTTTCCGTTCAATAGATTTTAAATAATTTGCTTTAATCAATTCTTATTTGACTGTAATATTCCTTATTGCACATTAATCTATTTCTAAACATTTACAAAGCTTCCTCATTGCTTTTCCTTTTTATACTCCGTTTTCTATATGCTTCTTATTCTCCACTGAAGCCTATCTCAGTTTTCATATATTACCCTCAGGTTCATACTCATTTCTGTTTTTGAAGATGACTTGTTTTATTAACTCCTTAACCTCGAAAAGCATAGAGATCGAGTTACAATGGCTGAAGGCTTTAGTATGATGTTGAATAAAAGTAAGTGTAAAAATATTGACAAGCGTTTCATAGTGTGCTGGAATGCTATTATAACGGGTGTCCCAAAATTAACGCAAGATATGAATTTGCCACCATTCAAGCAGTAAAGTGTTGAGAACACAATTAAAAAAAACCATTTGACAATTAATAATTTAGAGTTGTAAAAATGTAGCGTTACATAGTAGAACAACGTTTTAACACAAGATTTGAATTAAATACAAACATTATTTTTTCTTTAAATTGTTATATCTTTATTGAATCATAAAGTATACAGGATAGGATTATGTATAGAATAACACATAAGGAAAATGGTCTCCACGGCTCTGCTGGGACATGCACCTCTTTTATCGAAATTTTTCATGGCCATTTTGGAATAAATTTGGCTGAATTTCGTTGTTGTAGCGTTGAATTTTCTGGTTTAGTGCACGCGTCCTTGTGGGCATGTGGCATAGACCGTCGACTTCAAATAACCCCATAAAAAGAAATCCAATGGTGTTAAATCACACAATCTGTGGGACCAATTCTCAAATTTTCGAATTGTGACCCCAGATTTTCGTTATTTTTGAAATATTGTTAAACAATGAAAATAAGTTGTACTATGGTGTAACGCTCCATTTTTATCAACCCTAAACTATCAACTGTCAAATGGTTATTTAATAGGGTTGTCATCACTGTACTGCACGAAAAGTGGCAAATTCAAACGTTGTTTTTATTTTAGGATACCCTTTAGAAACTTTTATGTCTCTTTATAATCCTTAGCGTTGTATACAACTTATTTCTGTAGAATCTCAGTTACTCTTTATAATTTGACTGAGGATGGCATTATAATACTACATATAAATAACTTGATGGACGTATAAGAAGTGACAAGCGTTGCATATAAATGGCCATATTTGATAGTCGACTAGAAGTATAATACGATCTAATTTACGACGGAAATCTGACATTATGAAGTTAAGCAAATAAGCAATAAAAAACAGTTTGAAAGATTAAATCCTTACTTTCCTATATCAGGAATTAGAACTTTATAAGGCATTCGAAGAGATGTCAGTTGTTTGATGAATAATGCTTTGATTTTTGGTTCTACCATTAAGTCGGCCGAATGATTGACAGCAGAAGTGCGAAGCCAAAACACCAGCTCCTGGAAGATATAAATAAAATTTTAGATAAATTTAAAAGAAATACATTTTGATGAGTTGTGAAGAACTTCAAAAGTCGAAGGTCTGGAAATAAAAGATCTCTTCAGAATTTAGAAGCCACTAAATTTCATCCTTCTGTATTTAAGGAATTAGTAATTTACTAGAGAAAATCACATGATTGATTCGACACCAAATTTACGCTTTTAAACCCACAAAGTTTTTCATTGAAGTCTCTAGAAATGTGTATTACTTATTTTAAGCGATGTGGAAGTCACAGAATAGAATACATGAAGCAATAGCATTTTTTATAATGATTTGAATAGACAAGGTTGTAGCTTTAAGAATTTCTGGAAGAGATTATCATGAAACAATGGCGAAGCTAAAGGGAAGTAGGAGGGAGGGTCCGCTACAGATGATAATTAGAAAAGGAAGACAAAATCTATAAGGCGCAAAAGAAAATAACCTTGTTAATTCTGAAATTTGCATATTACTTAAGTTATAATCATACCTTTTTCTCTGCTTTTTTTGTTCATAGAACTGAGATATTTTGTAAACTAATGATTGCCAGGTTCGTCTCTTCACCTAAGCTTTAAGCATACTTGTAAAAAAAAAACGTGTGCTCAGATATTTATTTTCAGAGTTCTGCACATGCGGTTTTTGTGCTCATAATATATTGAAGACAATTGAGTATGCATTTTGAGCACTCTTTTTTGGATTGAATGAAATCAAAATTTGGCTCAGAACTACAGTTTTAGTAATAAGATCGTACACCAAATATCATTTTTTTAAATCTTTGTATTTTTTTACATAGCGAAAGTACAGACTGACGGACGGTTAACCCCTTGACGTCCTTTCTTCATAATTTGTTAATGATCTACAATTTAGAGACTAAATATCAGTGCCAAATTTTATTCATCTAGCTTTTTTTTTTAATTTCGTGGTTACTAAGTTTACTGAATTTGAACAGACAGAAAGACAAGTTTCCTCGTAATGGATTTCGTTCAAATTTGAGAGAAATCTAAAATTTGGCGTAAAGACCACATACGAAATCTCATTTCCCTGACCTTGAGTATTTTTGAATGTTCGTATTCATAGACAGACAGACAGTCATATGTCAAAAAAATGTGTTTTTCGTACTCGAGGAGAACTGAAACATAGAGATACAACAAAATCTAATTGCTGTATTTTTTTCCGGTTATTTACTTGTAAATGAAAAAGCAATAAAAGTTGACACCAGAAAGAAATTATGTAGGTTGCAAAAAAATTTTGTGATTTTTTCGGGGCATTCATCTGTGTTAGCCGAATGATTTCAATTTCCTGATTCGAGAACTATTTATAAAACCATACAGCCCTATTCTATCTGCGTTTTAACCATGTGTGACCATTTTTCAAAAGTTGTTTTAATTTATAGCACTCATTATCTAATCTATACTTATAATAAAGCTCAATGTGTGTGTGTTGGCGCTCTACAGGCCAGACCATTCCACCTACAGCTACCAAATTTGGCACGTGTATACCTTGGAGGCCGGGAATGTGCACCTGGGAGTTATTTTTTCGAATTTTTAATTAGAATTTTATTTATTTAAAAATTAAGCAAAATTTTGACGTGTTTCTGCTATAACTTCCGAAAATATTACTGCACAAAAAAGATCTTTACATCAAGTTAAAGATCAAAAACTTATCTTTTAAATGATACCAATATTTTAATCTTAAAATTAAATTTCTATTTTTAATGAATTTTTAAATAAATATTTTAACTATATTTTTCAACAATTTTTTTCGTAAAAATTAAAAATAAAATTTAAGCTGAACGAGCACGTTTCGCATTCATGGGAAAAAATTAGCTTTTTTCAAAGTGTTGCCATCACATTGATTAAAGCTCCAATTAAAAATAAATTAAATCTTTTTGGAAATGAAATCTGCAAAAATATAATTTTCGGCACGTGTTTGTAGGAAATGAAACAAATATGAAATATTATTTTTTCTAAAAAATAAATTCAAGAAAAATTATTTTATGATCTTTTACACTCTCTATATTATTAATCCAATAAATCAGTTATATTTTAAGGCAAGTTTTGTTTAATTTGAACAGGATATCCATTCAAATCTGTGCCACACAGGTAATTTGTAAACATTTAGTTAGACACAGATCTGCTAAAATGGTCTAAATGGAAAATGATTATATTATATGTAACTTGATTCAATAAATGCTCTAATAAATAACGAATTTTTCATTTTACGTAAAGCTTCTGCTGTGAAAATCACAATTAACAAAATGTTCTTGAAACACTAATATTTTAAATAAAAAGAGTTAATTTCCAATCAACTAAATCAATCACTTAAACTGACTGAATTATGAAAATTTGAATATCACAATTCAATAAAAAAGGATAATTTTAGATTTTCCATCAATCGTTTCAAAGAAAATACGCCAATAAGCGCGCAGGTTTCTCAAGATTAATTGGCTTAAGATTATGAAAATGTTGAGTTTTTCTAAATTTTTAACATTCAAAACTTTATAAATAAGTCTTAGTTGATCGTGGAAAATAGAAACATTCATTCATTTATTTAAAATTTGGTGTGTCCAGAATATTTCTTAGAATATGATACCTTACTGCATTAAATTTAGATTTCATAATTTTTAAATATATTTATAGGCCGGAACAAAATATTATTATTGATTTCATTTCAATCCTTTTGAAAGCAAAACTAAAAACTGAATTTTATGCTGAATCTAAGAAATTTTTGTTGAATTATTCTTTGAGATATTACATAAATTATGAAAAATATTTTGTAGTTCACATAAGACTTATATACCGAGCGATTCTGTTTGCAATACCCATATTCAATAATAATAATAAATAAGTAACAATAAAAATGATAAATAAAATAAAACGCTTGGTTTTATTAAAAAATATCTTTATATTAATTGCAATTTCATCATTTCCACTTTAAATTAAAGTTGGAGTTTTACCGGAAATGACAATAAATTAGCAATATATATATATAGTAAATTGAACGAAATGATCTAAACAACAGTATAAGCTTGGTATGACTATCAAAATTTGAAGATTAAAAATGTTTTGTTTGAGAATCTATTAAGAGATCAGTTACTTAAAATATTTAATTGAAAATTGTAGCGAGCGGTAATACTGCTAGGCAGCTAGTTAATAATAAAAGTGTGTGTCTGTGTGTTTTAAACAAGTCAATATCATTTACAATTTTAAAATTTGGTACACGAATAGTCATAATAGTGACTCAATGCTCCTCAAAGCTCGAATTTTAAAATTTAATGTAAAAAAATAATTTTTTCTTTAGATTTTGTTTTATATGATTATTTTTCTCATGTATTTGCCCACAGTATTATTTATAATGATTGCAGAAAAATTCAGCATAATTTTGAATAGGAAGTGTAAATTTCATTCTAAGGAAATGCTTTATGAGCCGCTAACATAATTTATTGAATTTTGAAAAAAAATTAATGATCACATTTTTTTAGTTTATTTTTAAAAATTAAAACTAAAATTCCTGCATTAGACATTCTAATTCCATAATCTTTTTCAATTTGCTTCGTCATTAGAACATTTATTTTTCTCTAATTTAAAACCAGTATGTCAAAATATTCTTTTTAAGTGATTTTTCATTAACTGTTTTCTGGATAGGTTCTAACCTTTCTTTTGCCGAACTGTGATAGAATATATATATCCTGGAAGAGGAGTTTTACTTCTTCACATTTCACAGAATTATTCTTATATAATTTAAACTCCTATGAGGATCGTTTTCAGGAAATATTCTAATTTATTGTTTCTCTTTCAAAACAAAACAAAAAAGAAGCGTGCAAAAACAATATTATTTTTCATTTTTTCATTTAAGAAACATACAAAGAATATGCACTCTAATTGTCAAAACAATTCGATATTTTGAAGAATCCGAACATTTCTCCGAGTCCTAAAAAACATACTTCTGGAATTATATATATATCTGTTTATTTGAAAACAAGATAACAGAAAACTGTTATGGACTAAAACAGATGAAATTTGGTCTTTATAACAAATTTGTATATTTCTGTCAAAGTGTAACGAAATCCATTCACAGTAAGTCTTTTTTATCGGGCTTCGAAGTACAAGTGAACTCAATAATTGCAAAATATTAAAAAAAACAAGATAGATAAAACTTAGTACACAACTTTAGCATGTAATTATAAATTTTTTGCATATAAGTAATATAATGATTGCAGAGATTCGCCTCCCCCCCCAAAAAAAAATCGAACCCAAGATTTCGATGAATCTCCACATTCTGGCCTCCTTATGTTCAATACGTAACATATTTCTAGCATTATGATCGTCTGTCTGCCTGCAAACCCGATAACTCAAAACTGCTTAAATCAAATCTTGAACCAAATTCGTTAAATTGTCTGTCGGTCTGTACTTTAGCATGCATGTAAAAACAATGATTTAAATTAATGAAATTCAGTATGTTATTTTGTGAATATAACTGTATTTTGTGTCAAATTTTGGTATCAATCGGCTAGCAAAAATACTTCTAAAAATATAGATCTTCGCGATAGATTCAGTGAAAATGCTAGATTCATGCCAGAAATCTACATTTGAAACTATCTTCATCAATGCCCTGTGAAGTATTAGCGATATTAACCCAAAATCTACAGTTTTATGGGCAGGAAGTTGAATGAGACCTTTACTGAAGAGTATGTGAGAAAGTTCTGGTTCACATTTAGATTCGGTTCAACTCTATTCGATTATCAATTTCAGAAAAAAAAATCCTTAGCAAGACTGGTTTTCCCAAAACTTTCGTGAATATTCTCTACTAAAGGTGTTATCCCAGAGAACGCCTTGCATGGCATTGGCGTACAATAGTTATGAAATATTAACATGTAGCGGATTGCCTGAACAAGGATAGAACCTGGAACCTTGTGGTTCGCAGCCGAATAACAAGACCACGAGACAAAATTAATACTCATGTCTCGTAGCTGTTATCTGACTTATAAGGTTCACCACAATACTCTCCCTCCAGTGAGTCGGAGGTGAGACGAACGATATGGCTGCCTGTACCCATTTGGGCATTTGAGAAGCGCCAAGCTTTATAGCGAGCGTGTGTGGATGAGTGGTTGCTATTGCGCCAAGTGAGTCTGACCGCTTTGTGTTGCTGCGTCAAGTGAATCTGACGACTTTGGGTTCCTGTGGGCAGATGGAGTCACAACAGATGTACGAAGGTGAAGGTTCATCGTCCGAAGTCACCAATGTAGCGGATTGTGAAGAGCGAGAATAGAACCTGGGACCTTGTAGTTCGCAGCCGAGTAACAAGACCACAAGACAAAAGTAATACTCATGTTTCGTACCTATTATCTGACTTATAAGGTTCACCACAAATATTTGGCATGAATTTGGCATTTTTACTGAATCTATCGATTCATCCTTGGTGAATTATTTGGCGATTAATCCCCGGCGTGCAATAATAGTATCCGAAAATCGATTTTGTGTTTAGACACGTTTCTCCAAACCAATTGAAAAAAAATTTGACGCAAAACTGCAGTTATAATCACGAATTCCCATACCTAATTTGATATATTTAAGTCATTGCGTTTTTGAATTATCGCGTTTACTTACTTTTTAAAGTATAGACCAACAGACAGTCAATCCGTAGTTGGATTTAACTCAAAATTTGACAGGTGTCAGCACTATAAACGTTAAATTTGTGTAGCAAATTTTATCTGTCTAGCTCTCATCGTTTTGTAATTATCGAGTTAACTTAGATTCCAATAGCCATATGAAGGACTTCGAGCAGATTTTACTCAAATTTTGAAATCTGCGAATTTGATGTAATGACCGCATACCAAATTTCAACCGTTTAGCTCAAATCAGTTTTGAGTTGTCTTTGTCACAGACAAACAGATGGACATTTTCCAAAACTGTGTTTTCGAACTGAAAGAGGTCGAAAGCATAAAGATTCGTCAAAATCTCGAATTTGAATTTTTTAGCGATTATTATACTTTTTCCATACTAAGTATGAAAGCAAGTAATTAATTAATTAATTATTATTGTTATGAAGCTTTCTTATCTTTCCAAGATAAGAATGCTTATGCTTATAGTTATCAAACTATCATTTTTTATGAAAAGTCTACTCTTCATATATAACCAAAGCAAAACGTTATCATGCTACTTCATTTTCTTAAAATTTATTAATATAGGTCATAATCAATCTAGAATGAATGTAATATTTTATTATATAATATTCTATGCAATATTAATAAAATATATTTGTACTCACTTCCGGATATTTAGAATGAATGTCTAATAAGCATTTCAGTTGTTTTTCTGTAGTAGGTGTAATACGTAACAAGGAATACCTGAAAAAAAAAAACTAGCATTATAATTTTTGTATAAACTAAACAAAACTACGTCTCTATTTATAATAAAGACTAGCTACTTTTGTAGATCAGCTGGTTTGCTTTAATTCATGAACTAGTTTGCTAGTTTTGCTTAAATTTTCAATTAAATATTTTATATAACTTTGTCTTAAAGACTTTTTCAGAAATCCAAATAAACCAAAACATGCAGCAAAAGCAAAAGTTTTATTATAATTGTTAGCAATCAATAAGACATTAAAATTTCAAAATCTTCATACTATTTTGAATAATTGATTTTCAGTACTTTTCTGTTAGCCGTGCGCAAATGTCTCCAATTGTGAACCAAACGCGAATATCGTGTAAAAAATTTGTCAGAATTCTACATTATTTGGCGATTTTCCGCTTGCGTCCGGCTAACGGATTGTGAACTAGGAGCGAATTTGGCGTAAGAAATTTGACGGTTTTTCGCTTGCGCCCGGTTAACCGGAAAGTACTTGATTTTCTAAGTGATATGTCCAAGGTTATAAGTAAAAGCTACATCTTTACAGCTCGTAAAATCAAAGATAAATACCGATTTATGGAAATCTTGACTCTGTTTTATTGGGACTTCTGTTTTATTTTTCAAATGCAGTTTGAAAAAAGATTTACTTTACTGTGGAAAATATTTTAATACACACTTTTGATTAGAACTAATATGTTAAAAGAATTTATGCATGTTAATTAAATTATTTTTTTTTATTTGAATCGAACAGCTTTTTTTAAAAAAGCATTGAACCTCTAGGGTTTTTTTTTTTTACTTCCATTATTCAAATTTATTTCTTTTTTCTCTTTAAAATTAGCCTGTTGTTCTATGAAAGTTAAATTGGTTTTTCAAATGACCATTACATTGAAAGATTTTATATGCAGAGTGTACGCCCTGTATATATCAAGCAGATAAATTTAAAGTATTTCAGATAAGTATACATTTTCAACAGAAAAAATGCTCTAAATGGCGTAAATAATAATAATAATAATTTTTTTTTCAATTACTCAATGTACTTCTGAAAAAATTATGAATTTTATATAATCCTCCGGTCCTATAAATCATATTCAACTAAATATTCTTGACATTTTAATTTAAAAAAAAACGTTTAAATCTTTTACCGAGAATAATCTTTAAGAATCTTAATCTATAAATAATAAGAAATCTTTAATAATTCTGACGAGATTTGAAACTTCGAATCTCATCCTTTTAGAACAATAAATAGTTTCATTATTTTAAGCCAATCAGCTTCGGGCAAACTCCAGACGCGTACATCTTTTCCTAGACGGTATATAGAGTGGTCTGAAAACGCACGATTTTATGAAATAGTGATGTGCAAATTTTCATAACTCTAGACAGTTTTTGCCGCAAAAGAATGGGATTTTTTAAAACTAAAATGAAAGTGTGTAAAGAATATTTTATTTATTATGACTCCTAAGAACTATATAAAAATTTGAAACTCGTAATTCATCATGATATTTATATTGACTCATACTATTAATACATTCTATCTTAAACTCTTTATTTTGAGTGAAATATATTCTTGAAAAATATGCTTGAAATATTTTTTTTTAAATATTTGATTAGAAATAGAAAAAATGATACGGCTAAGAAATTAGTATAACTGATGTATTATGGTTGGAAATTATCGCAATTATGGCGAAAAAAACGTCATAATTATTATTATTATTATTATTATTATTATTGCACATTTCAAACCTCGATATTATCTATGTGCCGAATGCGATGGCTCCAAAGCAAAAGATCTAGTTTTCAGAGTGCCAACACACACTCATTCATCTTTTTTAAACTATAGATGAATGTTTTGAAAAAGTTTTAGAAAAATGGATTTAAGAAATTTAAGGAAAATCAATAGCTAATTAATACTTTTCTTTAAACTAAATAAGCAAGTTTTTCAGTTTCGTTCTTTTATTCCTTAGTTTATTGAATCATATGCAATTCACGTGTTTTTCATTTTTTATTGAATTTACTTCTACTGCTATTGCTTTTAATATATTGTTGCGAAACGGGCAAAATTGGGTGCCTTTCTTTTCCCTTTAAGCATTTAAAAAATAATAATTTTAGAAAAGAAAGTTTGATAAAATTTATTTATGGGCTAGGATTTTCTATAAATTAAACAAAAACAATTGCTGTTGCTTCATAGGAATGGTACTCACAAAAATTTATAGAAATTAAACATGAAATAGCAGATGGTAATCTAACTAACGCTATTGGATTATTTCACGTGCATAGTAAAATTTGTGTGTGCTGTGAAATAAAATGTGGAAGTAAAGATATTTTCTAGTCAGAATTTTAAAAGTGGCAAAAATACATTAATAAAAGTCTTAATGAAACAATATATTAGTTTGAATTTCATTGTTACAAATTGCATTAAAAATAATTTTGAAGTATTTTTTTTAAATAAGTGAAAAAATTGTATCGCAAAAAATTTATAATTTATTTCTCTTGAAGATGGTGTAAAAATATTTTTTGTTGGTGCTTGTTTATTTTTATGCTTCCCGTTTATCAAGCAATTTTCAGATTAAGCCAAGATAGCTAATTCCGTTATATGCAAGATGCCAAGATTTCGCAGAGATTATTGCAATTCCCGTACTTATTTGGCGATTTTCAGATTATGCCAAGATCACCAATGCCTAGTTGCCAATCTCAAAATTGGCGGTGGCTTGTAATTTTTTTTTGGTGATTTATTGCGACGGTGGTAAAAATAAACAAATATTTTTTGTATGAAAAATATTTCCAATAAATGAAAATATGTGAAAATTATCTTACTTTTGGCAATTACATTAAATGTTTTAATTAAGCAACATTCAATCTAAAAATTATCCCCAGAAAGTCATGCGCAAATGTCAGGTCGCTATCGTTCACCATTTTGGAACAGTTCTTGTGATCGACAGACACAATATTTACAATTATATATTTTAGATTAATATAAGATGCCGCTTTGAATTCATAGAAATGACTTTCTGCCTTATATTTTGTCTGGATTGATTGTATCAGTCATTGCTTACAAAATGTAGGGATTTTTACATTACACTAATTACAGAAAAATTGTCCTTTAAAAATGTTATCATGCTTATAAAAACATCCGATACTCTAAAATATATATTAAAACTTTTATAATAAAAAGAAAAAAATCTAGTATTTATTTTTGCTTATTCGCATGAGAGCTTTTAACGATTCGCATTGATTCTTCATAATCCTGTTGTTTTGTTACACACTGCATTGTTGTGACACTTCTAAACGATTGCCTAGAGCCTACTAAATAGAAAAAAATTGAACTATTTTCCATAATTAGACATGGCTCTATCGTGAAAGAAGCTTCAAATACTTCGTATAATATAGTTTCTTGTAGTATTTTCTCAATCTATATCTATACTTATAATAAAGCTCAATGTGTGTGTGTGTGTGTTGCCGCTCTACAGGCCAGACCATTCAACCTACAGCTACCAAATTTGGCATGTGTATACCTTGGAGACCGGGAATGTGCACCTGGGGGTTATTTTTCGAATTTTTAACTAGAATTTTATTCATTTAAAAATTAAGCGAAATTTTGACGTGTTTCTGCTATAACTGCCGAAAATATTACCGCACAAAAAAGATTTTTACATGAAGTTAAAGATAAAAAATTTATCTTTTAAATGATGCTAATGTTTCAACCTTAAAATTAAATTTCTATTTTTAATGAATTTTTAAATAAATATTTTAACTATGTTTTTCAATAATTTTTTTTGTAAAAAATAAAAATTAAAATTAAGCACGTTTCACATTCATGGGGGAAAAAAAGCTTTTTTCAAAGTGTTGCCATCACATTTATTAAAGCTGCAATTAAAAATAAATTAAATCTTTTTGGAAATGAAATCTGCAAAAATATAATTTTCGGCACGTCTCTGTAGGAAATGAAACTAATATGAAATATTATTTTTTCTAAAAGATAAATTCAAGAACAAATATTTTATGATCTTTTACACTCTCTATACAGGGCGTTTATTTAGTCCCGGACATTTTGATGTTTTTCTCTCATAAAATAAAGCAGATATAAACAAACTTATGGCATTTATTGATGGAACAACTCATATATTTTCCTTTTCAGGTTTGAATATTTTTACTTTTGTAAATATCGTCTGCGCGTTTGGTTAATTTCAGATAAGTTCATTTTCCAGTCTAAATATCTGTACTTCTTTAAATATCGTCTGCTTATTAATTGCATTTTTCTCTCTTTTGTTTTTGGCAACTATTGAAATGTTATGTTTACTTTTGATGTGTTTGTTCTATGTAGTACTTATAATAAAGCTCAATGTGTGCGTGTGTGTGTGTGTGTGTGTGTGTTGGCGCTCTACAGGCCAGACCATTCAACCTACAGCTACCAAATTTGGCATGTGTATACCTCGGAGGCCGGGAATGTGCACCTGGGGGTAATTTTTTCGAATTTTTAATTAGAATTTTATTTATTTAAAAATTAAGCGAAATTTTGGCGTGTTTCTGCTATAACTTCCGAAAGTATTACCGCACAAAAAAGATTTTTACATGAAGTTAAAGATCAAAAATTTATCTTTTAAATGATACCAATGTTTTAACCTTAAAATTAAATTTCTATTTTTAATGAATTTTTAAATAAATATTTTAAATATATTTTTCAACATTTTTTTTCGTACAAAATAAAAATAAAATTTAGGCTGCTCGAGCACGTTTCGTATTCATGGGAAAAAATTAGCTTTTTTCAAAGTGTTGCCATCACATTGATTAAAGCTCCAACTAAAAATAAATTAAATCTTTTTGGAAATAAAATCTGCAAAAATATAATTTTCGGCACGTGTCTGTAGGAAAGGAAACATATATGAAATATTATTTTTTCTAAAAAATTAATTCAAGAAAAATTATTTTATGATCTTTTACACTCTCTATATTATTAATCCAATAAATCAGTTATATTTTAAGGCAAGTTTTGTTTAATATGAACAGGATATCCATTCAAATCAAGGCCACACAGCTGATTTGTAAACCTTTAGTAAGTCACAGATCTGCTAAAATGGTCTAAATGGAAAATGATTATATTTTATGTAACTTGATTTAATAAATGTTCTAATAAATAACGAATTTTTGATTTTACATTTAGCTTCTGCTGTGGAAATCACGTTTAACAAAATGTTCTTGAAACACTAATATTTTAAATAAAAAGAGTTAATTTCCAATCAACTAAATCAATCACTTAAACTGACTGATTTATGAAAATTTGAATATCACTATTCAATAAAAAAAAAAGGATAATTTCAAATTTTCCATCGATCGTTTCAAAGAAAATACACCAATTAGCGCGCAGGTTTCTCAAGATTAATTGGACTAAGATTATGAAAATGTTGAGTTTTTCTAAATTTTTAACATTCAAAGCTTCATAAATAAGTCTTAGTTGATCGTGGAAAACAGAAACATTCATTCATTTATTTAAAATTTGGTGTGTCCAGAATATTTATCAGAATATGATACCTTACTGCATTAAATATAGACTTCATAATTTTTGAAATATATTTATAGGCCGGAACAAAATATTAATATTGATTTCATTTCAATCCTTTTAAAAGCAAAACTAAAAACTGAATTTTATGCTTAATCTGAGAAATTTTTGTTGAATTATTGTTTTAGATATTACATAAATTATGAAAAATACTCATATTCAATAATAATAAATAAATAAATAAATAATAAAGATGATAAATAAAATAAAACACTTGGTTTTATTTAAAAATATCTTTATATTAATTGCAATTTCATCATTTCCACTTTAAATTAAAGTTGAAGTTTTACCGGAAATGACAACAAATCAGCAAAATATATATAGTAAATTGAAAGAAACGATCTAAACAACAGTATAAGTTTTGTATGACTATCAAAATTTGAAGATTAAAAATGTTTTGTTTGAGAATCTATTAAGAGACCAGTTACTTAAAATATTTAATTGAAAATTGTAGTGAGCGGTAATACTGGCGAACGGGCTGGTCGCCAAAGGCGGCTAGTTTAAAATAAAACGGGAGCTGTTCCGTACCTCACTGCTCTTATGAATTTTTATATAAAACGAACTGATATTCAAAAAAAAGGAATATTAAAAAGCGTTTCTGGCCCAATAATATATATGTTGTTACTACATATATATAATCGCAAGAAACCATAAAATGATGTAATTTTCAGGTTTACTGAAAAAACTATATAAATTC